>JAXCLR010018532.1:0-25188 GCA_035584095.1 Annona squamosa | reverse complement strand
TTCTTACTGACCCAGATATGCCATTGCTCAAGAACCATCTACCATGGCTCATGTTCTCCCAGAAAGATGATGACTTCTATACCTTCTGGGATCCTTTGCACAAAAGTAGTTACATTGTGAACATCCCAGAGTTGTCAGGTTCAAGATTATTGTTCAGCAAAGACGGGTGGGTTTTTATTCTTAGAGTTGACAGATCGATAGCCCTATTCAACCCATTCATCAGAAAGGAGATCGAAATTCCTAATTTGATTTACAACGACTTACATAGCATTAGCATCTCAACCCCACCAACATCATCAAATTCTTTAATTTGTGTTTTTATCTGCTATCTACAAGGCATGAATGTGTACGTCTATGGTCATGGGAATATGGATTGGACACACTACGTATATGAGAACAATCTTCCATTCATTATATCTTATTCAAACCCAATTTTCTTAAATGGGGTTTTCTATGTATTGGGTCATGACGGAAAGATAGGGATATTTAATCCCCACCTACTTAGCTGGGAAGTTCAAGCGAAGCCAAGGCCTTTGAAGTTCTGTAAATGTAATCTGAAGGGCTATCAAGAGTGCCAATGGGAGAATTACTTAGTGGAGTTAAGAGGCGTCTTATTAATGGTGTTTGTTGGTTTCCTCGGAACTCAGGTTCATGTTTATAGACTGGACAGGTCAAAGATGGAATGGATAAAGATTGAGAGTCTGGGGGATTTTGTGTTATTTATTGGTCGTTGGACAAGTATCATCTCTGCAACAACGGTGAAAAGGATGACAAATAAAATCTACTTTCCGGGTAGAAGCGGCAGCGCAGATGGTGTTTTCTACTCGCTTGAGGATCAACGATGTTATCCCACTCATAATTTTTATGGGTCAGAAGAATATATTAACTGCACTTGGGTTGATCCCAGGTGGTACCAACCATCAGCTGCAGAGCTTGCATGGTGTTGATTTAGGAAATTTAGCATCCTTTTATTTATATGTCAGTATGAACAATATTTAAATCTTTTCTACACCAGAGAGTTAGTATCTTTTGAGGCCTTCCTACTCTTTTAATTACTTCCTATGTTTATTTAACTATTAAATATTTTTATTACAAGGATTAGATGTTTTTAGATACAAATTGTTCAATGATTTGCCATGGAACATAAAGGAAGACAAAAATGATTTGCCAATGTTACGTTGGAAGGAAATCCAAGAAGCCATGGAACATACACAAGGCATTCATTTTCGCCAATTCTTCGTAAGCATTTTCATCACTAATTACTCATAGATACACCTAAACATTTTTATCTTCCTTTATGTTCCATGGCAAATCATTGAACATTTGGTGTCAAAAACGTTTACTATTAACCGAGGCTAGCTTGGTTGATCATCAACAGAGGCGCAAAAATGCTTTCCGCGGTTGGTGCGGGATTGAATCCCATTCGGGATTTCGGTCATAAAAAAATAAGTGTGGAAGCAGGTAGTCTCTTGGGTGGAGGAGGTGTGGGAGCAGGTGGTCTCTCAGTTGGCTGTTGGAAGTTGTGTCTTTCAAATTCTTTCATGGAGTTGTCTCCAGATTTCTTTAGGATGTTATGTGTCCCCAGATTTGTATGAATGTCTCAGATCGTCAGTATAATATGTGTTGAGATATATGTAATTATATACTAATAAAAAAAACGTTTACTATTTATGATGAAAATTTAATATCTAAAAGTGCACATAGGAAAGAGCAAGAAGGTCATTGAGCATGATACCTTCATCTTATATCAAAAGATATTTACTCCGCAAAACAGAAAAGAGTTAAATATTATTCATACTGATGAGGAAAATACGAGGATGGTAAATCTCTCAAGCAAGCTTTATAGCGAAGGTTAGTACAAACTGGGATCAACTCAAGTGCAGTTAATGTACTCTTCTGACCCATAAAATTTCACAAGTCAGATAGCACTGCCAATCCTCGAGTGAGTAGAAAACACCATGTGTTGCTGCTTCTATTGGAAAAGTAAATTTTATTTGTCATCCTCTTCACCACTGTTGCGGAGATGATACTTGTCCAATGCCTCACAAATAACATAAAATTTTCCACCCATTCCATCTTTGACTACTCTACTCTATAAACATGAACCTTAGTTCTAAGGAAACCAACAAACACCATTAATAACAAACCACCACCAAGTAATTCTCCCACTGGCACTTGGAAAATTTTCTGGAACGCATTTCCAGAATTCCAAAGTTTTGGTTTTGCAAGAGCTTCCTAAGTAAGTGTGGATTAAAGATCCCTATCTTTCCATCACGATCGAATACATAGAAAGCGCCATCTAAGAAAACTGGTTTCACATGACATAGAAAGAATGGAGGATTGTCCTCGTATACATAATCAGTCCAATTCATATCGCCACAACCATAGATGAAAATATTCGCGTCTCTTGGAAACCCGATTAAAATACAAATTAGAGAATCTGAAGATGTTGGTGTCATTGAGATGCCAATGTCATGCAAGCACTCGTTAACTAAATCTGGAATCTTGATCTGCTTTATGATGAATGGGTTAAATGGGGCAACTGATTTGCCGCCCCTAAGAACAAAAATCCACTTACCTTACTAAAAAATAGTCTTGAACCTGACAACTCTGGGATGTAGTTTTGTGCAAAGGATCACAAAAAAGGTATAGATGACATCATCTTTTTGGGAGAACATGTGGCATGGTAAATGGTTCGTGAGCAATGACATATCTAGATCAGTGAGGAGGAAGGGGTAGTGTTTTATGAACAAGCTTAACAGACCAATTGATCGCCACCTTCTAAGAAACAAGTGAGATGAGAAAAATCTGTCTGGAAAAGATGCGATGCCATGAACTCTACAGTATCGATTGGAAGGTCAGACAATGATGTACACTTAACCATGCTGTGGGTTGTGGCCGTTTCAGAAGGAATAGATTTTTCACATTCAATTGTTATTTTTGGCTGCAGCTCCTTCAAGTTGTGTGCTCTATCTTGCTAAGCTTGTTTAACTATTTTGCTTTGGTGCCTTCTTTTGATCCTTTGTTTCATTTTGCTAGATTTTATCATATAAAGTGAAAAATCTACAAAAAGTAATACGGAATGGCTGTTATTATCAAATATCGAATCGCATTTAACATTTGAAAGCCTTCAAAACATGCAAAAGGAACTCTTGATGAATTTCATCAAGCCAACATGAAAAAGGAAATATTCGCAGCGTAGTAACCAATTAATTTTATAAAAAGGTTTTTCTTAAGAATTTCAAAACAAATATAGTATTCATATATATATATATATATATATATGTATGTATTTATTTATAATTCCGAGATTACTTTGATTGGAAACCTATATGTTTTAAAAATTAAAATAATTTAAGACTGAATATGTAACTAAATTTCAAAAAATAAATATAAATAAGCTATAAAAATTTCCAATATATATAATCATTGAAATGAAAACTAAGTAAATATGGATATTCATTATTATCATATTGATTTCATGAACTCATCACCTGAAAAAAAGATCTAATACTTGCATGTGATGATAACCAGTTATGGAGTAAGTAACTTTGGCTAACATGTACAGATAAACTATGGCATGCAACTCCGCCACTAACCATTACCCCTGTATAGAAAGCTAGAGCATCAAAGTACAGAGAAAAGGCTTTATACTGAGAGCAATTCAGAAGGGCTGCCTAATTGCTTTATTTTAAAATATAAAATTGATGATGGAACCTATTGTGACGCTAGATGGAAGAATAAGGGCACAGTTTGGTTTGGTATAGAAGATGGGCTGATGTAGTTGTTGCCAATTTGAGATAGAGGCTGCTTATGCAATTAGACAACATAGGTCATTGTGGAAAATAACAACATTGGGATGGAAAATAAGGGAAGTAGGAATTACCCGCTTAAGGATATGAGAATTGGATGACGAATAAATAAAATCGAAGAAAGAAATTGAGACAAATTAAGAGAATAATAGTCAAAATACCAATAAAACTTTCCTGCATTGATTGTTTATTCAATGTCAAATAAACCTGATTTAAAGCTCCTATTTACAGATTTTTTTTTGTTTTTTTTTTCGAACCTTGATACAATTCCAACCTTGACCAGATGATAATTTAAAAATCTTACTTAAAGAAAAGAAAGTTTTAGTAGTAACTTGATCCTAATGGGATACGAATTACAAAATGACAAAGACCTTTCATCAAAGAAAGAATGTAAACCATCCATCGATAAAATATATTAAATCCTTAAAAATCCAAATTTTTAGACAAAATAACCTTAAAAGAACTGAAAAAACGAGTGATCCAGCATCGAAACAAAACCCTTAAAAGTTATCTTTGTCTATCAATTCGCATTTTTAATTTTTTTATTTTTCTTAATGATTGAATTCTACAACTTTATTTCTTCAATTATCTAAGTTACTGGATTATTGTTTCTTTCTAAGCGACCATCATTACTCTTTAAAGGTCCGGATAATCATTGAGAAATGCTTCTTTCTTCGTAACCACATTATTTATTTAATCATCTGAATAGTGAGTCAATGGATAATCGTTTCTTGCTAAATGACCACATTAACTATTTCTTTCTTTCAGTAGTGAAATATTAGATGCGAATTCTATTTTAGAAGACAACTCATCTAAATCTTATTCAAGACATTTGGAGGGTAGACAATTGACAGTTCTCATGTTTTCTTTTGCAGGTTTTTTTGCATTTTAAATTCCTTGACTTTGCCTACTTTTATTCTAAACCTTGAAGTTTAGCTGTTTGCATTTAAACCTTGAAAACTTTGGTTCTTTTGCATTTTAAACCCTTACCTGTAACGGCGTTAAAAACTAAATCTATATAAAATGACGTAAATATCCTACAATATTTAAAAAATTTACATTTTAAACTTCACTATTAGATTTTTTATTTTATTATTAAAAGCTCCAACAACATCTTCAACTTTAATAAAGATTTGAGTGTTATTTAAAAATTTTTGAAAGGATATTCACATCATTTTGCATAAATTAACGGTAGTTTTTAACACCATTATGGAGCAAGGTTTAAAATGCAAAGTAATTATAGTTTTAGCGTTTAAAGTACAAACGACCAAATTTCGGAATTGTAAATGCAAATAGGCAAAGTTGGAGGATTTAAAATGCAAAATGCCCTTTTTTGACTTAACATTTCTATATTCACGTATTAAAAGGAAAGTTATTATAAATTGTGGTTTCTTGTACTTACTAACCCTTTTATACCTACATATTGAGACAGAAGTTTTGTCATCTAAATTTATAAACTATGGTTAATCATGATGACAGGATGATGTAGTACAGAATGCCTTAAACTAAAGAAAAAAATTTTGCAAGAGGATAAGAAAGTAGGAAAGCGAAAAAAAGAATTTTGAAAGGAATGGGGGTAAATTGTTATTTGACAGAATACTTAGTTCAAATTTATAGAATAATTTGTAAGGACATGATTTGATTTTGAAAATTTCGGTTGGCAGTGTCAGTATTGATAGAAAAGAAGAGAGAAAATTGCAATACGTTTTATTCTTTACATCGTGGAAATTGCTGTTTGGATGACTTGGAGACGTCTTTAATTGGCCGACTAATAATAAAAGCAAAATCCATTATACTTACATTGCTTAAAATCATTTGCTTACAGGAGTACTGAAAATCATTTAAGTCTAAAATTAAACCCATTACATTATTTAAAATAAGATTATGATTCAAGACGTATATGTAATTAATTATGCATAGAATCTCAATACATGGTATTTTGATTTTTAAAATTTTTTGTTTTTATTTTTACGTGACCCCATATGTATTTAATTCATACATCAGGCCATTTAAAGTTTTTAATATTTTTTATAATTACAAAAATAAGAGTTTTCGTGGCTAAAAAATATATATATACAAGAATTGCAAATTGTAGCGTATATATAAAGATTACATGCACATCTATTTGAAAATGAAAAAATTAAAATTAATAAAATACATGCTCAAAATACACGTGGTTGTGTAAATAATATAGATGATAGAGTTCTCATTTTTGCAAAGACTTAAATACTAAATAATCACTAATTATTAAAATTAGATACTAGATTCTAAATAGGTGAATCTAATTTGAAACTGAACAATTGAAATAAAAGAAAGTGTAAACATGAATAGGATGAGTTCAAATTCCTATTGATGTATCATCCCAGGGTCATGACTTCACTTGTCTATTCATGCGATTTATTATAACTTCTTGATTCTGTCAATTGAATTGAACTATTAGTCTAAGGCTATATTATCTATACTCCTCTTAAATAGTCGTAAAAACCTAACATGTTCATTTTAACTTTTAATGTAACAAATTAAAATAATAAATAGTAATAATCTCATTCCGAATATTGACTATACATGGTTAATAGGTATCTCTATCTATATTTGTAAATCTAATGCATTTTACTAAGTAATACGACCTTAGGATTATGTTTAAATTATGTGCTAATTAACTTTTTTTAATTTCATGTTATCTCCGTCAAGTGTCACAAAAAATTTATAAATCAATTTATAAGGTGGTCAATATCATGCAATTTGTTTTAATCATATCCTATTGCAACAGCATATTTATTAAATTTGAAGCTGTAAAATACACAAATTTTATTCAAGCAACAAATGTCATGAATTTGAATTTCGATTTAACTAAATAGAAATTTCACAAAATATAATTTTCAAGTAATTTCTCATGAAACCCAATTAATCTACTCTTAAAATTAATACAAAAAGATCCCAAATTATGTATTATCTATCACTATATCAATAATATATTGAATCATGGTTCCCATTTCAATGTCATGCTCATGCTTGCCATAGCTTTTTTTTTTAAATTGTACGGATAAATTTGCTCTAGCAATGTTAATAAAAAAGAAGTTTTATCAAACAAGATTTTCTGCGTCCATATTTTTCATTTTTAAAATTTTAATTCCAAAAATTTTAAAAATGAAATTTGGGTAATAAAAAATATTTTGCCTGGACATGCATCTGCACCGCTGTTTAAAAACCAGATGGATCACACCAGATCCGAACAGGAGCGACCCCCATTTGGTGGTTCAATCGATTTTATCAGAAAAATAGCGCCAGTATTTTGAATATTGCTCAACTGTCAGCACAACTAATACATATATATGTTTTAAAATATAATAATACTTTATATAATCATTTATGTATATAAAAACATATTTTTTCAGTTTAAATGTTGAAAATACAACTTTAATATTGAAATTATATCAAATTATTTTATTAAATTTCTACTGTTTTAAGATGGGGTGCATACTCATGTTTGATTTGGATGAAAATTGGTATGTTAATAATAAATCAGATAAAATTATAACAAATTCGACCAAGCAGTCGATTTTACCAAAAAAATAGGATTCAGTTTTTAAAATTGCCCAACACAACCAAAACTATGAGTATGTTTGAGAAGTATTAAAAGTTTTGATGAAATTTTTTTTTTATATATGAGAAAATAATGTAACATTGTAGAGGTAATGATGATAAAGGATCCTGATTTCGTGCAAATGCGCCCGGAGCATGCAGTGCTCCCGAGCGCATGCAATCGGGGTATGATAAGTAAAGAAAATAAAATTAAAATAAATAAGTTAGATATATAAGTAATTGTGTAAAAACGATTGAAAAGTAAATTAATTGTATATGAAAAAGTGAATAGATAATCTTAAAAATGGTTTAGCTGTGGAAAGTAAAAACTTTTTATTTGACAAGTTTTATGCAATTAATAAACACCACTTAGATTATATATTTGAGAAATAATAAAACTTTTAACGAAAATTTTTTTGTATAAAAGTTTTTAAAATGAAAAAATTTGATATGAGAGAGATAATGATAATGACATTAGGATAAGAAAATATCAGAAGACATTAATTCTTCAACGTAGAAAATATTTACATATTATTCATATTGACACAAAATACAAGGCTAGTAGAGAATTCTCTCTTGAGTCAGAACCATGCAAGCTCTGCACCCGATGGTTGGTATCACCTGAGGTCAACCCAAGTGTGGTTGATGTGTTCTTTTGACTTATAAAAATTACGGATAGGATAGCGTCTCTGATCCTCAAGTGAGTAGAAAACACGGTCTGGTCTGCTTCTTTTATTGAGAAATAGATTTTATTTGCCATCCTTTTCGCCATTGTTGTGGAGATGATATCATCCAACGGCCAACAAATGACACGGAATCCCCGGGACAATCTTTACACGCTCCATCTCTCACCAGCCCAATCTATAAACATGAATCTCAGTTCCAAGGAAACCAAAAACACCATTAAAAACACAACGCTGACTCCACCAGGTGATTCTCCCACTGGCTCTCCCATGGGCACTCGCAACCATTCTCCATCACGCATTTATACAGAATTTCAGCGGCTTCGGCTTTACAAAACACATGGCAAAACACAAATAGATATATCTGCCTAAAGTCTCTAAACAAAAAGAAGGAAAGAAGCGGAGCCTAATAATTTTTGAAACACCAATGGCATGTCCAATTTCTTTTCCATACAAAGGAGATCATTCACAATTCAAGCCGAAGTGCGAGGAAGAACACAAAAGCTAACATTCATTCGGCAAGGCAAAAAGGACAAAAAGGAAGCTACTTTAAAAGAAACTCAACATGATTAATACAAAATCCCACACCTTTCTGGGAAAATCCTCAATACTCCATGCTATCTTGATTCTCTATAAAGATGGACATCAAAGGGAATAACGTTAAAAAGAAGAGAGGGAGAGAGAGAGAGCGCGCGGTGCGGTCGACGAAGCCCCGGCTTGTTGCAAGGAGAAAGCTAAGTCACATTGTGACAACTGGATCTGGAGCAGGCTCCACTGCTTGTCCATCCAATGGCAAATGCAAAGATGGGAGCCTTCCACGTTGAACGCGTGGAGGAAGATGCTTCATTGATTTCTTGGATCCAATGGTCCAAGGCAAGAACACCCCGGTTCCACCACGAGGTATCCTCTTGGGTGCCATGACAATAGGGTGAGGTGGTGCTAACATGAGCAGTGGGGCACGGATGACTCCCCATTTTGGCACCGTTTCCATGGCCTTGTAGCCAAGAGCTCCACCGCCCAATTTCACTGGCTGGGGACCACCTTGTTGCCACAGTGCCACAGCTTTACCCAATGGAGGGACAACAGGCTGTTGCTGTTCCTGTTCCTGTTGCTGGTGGTGGGGGGGTTGGTTGCTTGCGGGCTGAACCTTGGAGAATGTTATGCTCACCCTCTTGTTTGAGGATGGGCACATCACATGTCTAGCCATGTCTGCACTGTTGCCACGCATGACCAAGAGCGACCTGCAAAACATTCAAAACTCATTCTCCACCATGGATCATAGAGCTCCTTACAGTTATGTATATTTTTTGAGCATCTGTAAAAATAAAATGCCATGAACAGTTGAAATTGAATGTATGGATAATTTTATATCACGCATCTGTTTTTTGCTAGATAATTAGCTACACTGGACCTTTGAGGCTGTATCAAACAAGATGCGGACGCAACACCGACAGAAGCCCGACACGTCATGTAGATAAACAAATAAACAAAAACAAAAATAATGGATTCGTTTAATGATTCTATTGAATGTGGTGGCTTTACACGTTTGTGCAATCTGTGACAAAAGAGCAAGGAAATCAGATTATATGTGTGGACCCTTTTTGAAACAGTAGTGCAGCAGAGTGCATGGCATTAGATGCTCGTTGTTTGCTGCTGCACTTGTCTCAAGGGCTGTCCTTTAATGCTAGTCTATGAAAGGGTATCCCACTAATTCTAAATAGGAAGAGAAAGAAAAGCGGAATGGAGAAAGATCGGCTCCGATGATCTACGCACCCTTCCTTCAGAGTAAGCATGAGCGGGGCCTTGTAATTTCCGTCATGATCACTGACAAGGATCCGCCCAAAAGCCATTGTTGATTCTGCAAGAAGAAGTGTAGAAACAGGCTGCTCCAGGTGTGGTGGTTTCAAATATGGTTGGGAGTATTCCTCCTGAGAACAATGATGGCATCAATATTTCAGTGAAATTAAACTTCAGATTTCGGATATATTTCGAAACGAGACAGAAACAATTCTCACTTGAAAAATAGAAAAATGAACACGAATTACCTCATCAAAGAAGCTGATAATACAACTATTTGGCTTCCGACTTTCTGGAATTAGACGCCACTGAACCAAGTGATCTATAACAGCTTGCAGTATTGAAGGGATCGATTCAATATGACCTGCAAAATGAGGATTACAAGATTTTGTCAAAACATAAAATTTGCTGTGATAGAAAGTGGGGATTAGGATCTGCCAGTTGTGCGCATGCTCATTCCTTGATTATGAACCAGGTATATGCAGCCGCTAACTAACCACATGCTGGGAAGAGGTAATTAGAAATTTTATTTTGATCACCACTGAAGTATTTCTGCCTCCATGTTAGGATCACAAGAGATGGGAAGAACACTTCAGCAATGATCCAATGCAACTGGGTTGCATAGACCCTGGCCCACAATATGACTTAAATGAACACCATGAATGCACTGTACATGATTTTGGCGTATAATGGAGCACTATCTGATTTCTGCTGAGGTTTGTACAGCATCACACTAGAAGCATGTATGGCCAGGAGCAATTTACACAGATAGCAAATAAAGTCTCTCCCAAAACGCCCAATCGAACATCTAAACAAGTTATCTTTGAAGCAATGTGTTTACTGGATGCAGCAGAAATATCCTTATATACCTCTCAAATATTATGAGGATTCTAAAAGATATTTACTGATTTTGAGAGCAAAGACAAATCAGATCTTGAAAACTCCCATTTAGACAACAGCTGAGGAAAAGAGGCAATGGATTTGTTCATTCACGTGAAAAATGTGATGAACAATTTGAGGTCAAGCATGTGCACAAGAACATGTGCACGTCCAATATACTCGAGATGAATGATATCGCATCTGCATGTTTTTGTTACTTGCCATGAGCACGTAACTACAGATCCATTCCCAGGCTACATGATATCACAGAATTGCTGCAGATCAGGGGATTCAATGGTACTTTTGCAGCTGAATGACTAAACCTGCTCAGCTTCTTTTTGACTTTCTTTTTGAAACTAATGGCTAAGGTCATAGTTACAAATATATTAACAAGAAAAACTGTGATTCAATTGAAGTCCTATGGGCACAGCCTCACAGGCGAACACATAAATCCGTGCATGTCCAATATAAAAGAAAATTATGGAGTCCAAACAAATATGTCATTTAAAGCATATGACTACTTCACAAAGCACAAGAATCGTTTGTCCGACTTACTTGTTGTGTCCTCTCTAACTGGTCCAAAGATTGGAACACCAAGTTGAATTATCTCTCTTTTATTACCTTTCAGTTGTTTGTTGAAGAACATAAATGTTTCACCTGGATGTTTTCCACATGACTGTCATTAGAAAAATAACAGTGCTTTGGAATAAACTCAATAGAGACAAGGTAATGTCCATTCTCATAAAATTCATCTGAAAAGGACTCAGTTAAACAGCGTGATTGAGATGCCAACAGTTCCACCCAAGGATGAAAATGAGTCGGGGTAATGTCCATCCTCAAAAATTCATCCAAAAAGAACTCAATAAAAGTTTGATTAAGATGCCAGATACTATTCCTTAGAACTCTCAAAAATCCACCCACGGATGGAAGGGTCAATAGTTTTAAAACATACATCCTTCATGGTTAAATGAATTTTATTGAACATCAGAAAACTCCAACCATTTAATAGCATCACCAAATGATTCAATCCCATATCAAGAAGGTAGCCAAAAGTGACACTGCTCCCATCCAGCGACAACTCTTTGGTCATGAATCATAAACCATCACAAGTTGCTCAATGTAAATCCGATACTCCTGGTTTCATCTTTATTCCATCGGATCAGAGCAATCGTCATTCAATGTGATTCCCAATTGTACAAAATGTTTACTACTTGGGTGAAAATCATGGAATACCAGATGAGGCATTGCTAACCTGATAATTCTCCCTTCCTCCCAGCACTGCGGAGTTCATTAACAAAGTTGGATAGTTTTGCAAGCTCTGACTCAGTGAAAATGTCTTCATATAGCTTTAGACCCTTGACAACATTAACCTGTCAACATAAAAATTAAACCAACAGATCAAAAACAGTCTCTGAAGACATCTATGGTTCCCAAAAGCAAAAAGCTAACAACTACTAGTGTTTTCCTACGAGCATCTTCTATTCGATCTCTACAGAAAGAACTGTCTCGGATCATGTAAAGGTAGAACTCGCCATATGCCCTTTCACTGGCTCCTTGGCTACGAAACCTTTAGTGGTCTTGATACTGGCTGGCCGTTGTTCACACTCTTCATGGCTGAAGCAAAAACAATCGCTTTTAGAAGAAACTTGTCCCTCTTGAGATCCTAATATTGAGACACAAATGGAGATGAATGGTTACTTAAAAAAATATGTTCCTAAAATTTTTTTTAAAAAAAGGAGCATACCATTTTAAGAGGAACATAAGTAGCGGAAATAAAGACCAACAATTTAATAAATATTCAGGAAACAATAGAGTAAAATAAGATTCGTCATGAAAAGCATCATATCACATATCTGCAAATTTTCAGATAAGACCAAAAGGGCAGACCCCTGTGATCCTTATTTTCAGATGAGTGTTCTGTGTTCGGTGACCATTAAAAAAAATACAAAAAAAAAATCCACCAGCATGAAAAATTTCGTAATATTGTACTTGTGGCAGACGAACTATGGTCCAAAGACGAACATGCATCCATTTTGTTAGTGTATGATTAACATCCTAAATAAATAACTAGGCAGAATGATCCCAACCTGGAACAATGATCCGGTGCAAGTAGCAAGATCCAAATTCCTACATGCTTGTGGCTATGGCTTGGCTCAAGCAGCATGATTTTAGTCCTTGAGCGGGCAAGCATCAGGGCCTGTTCAATTCCACTTAATTTTGCAGCTTACAGCTCATTCCTCCAAATATGGTTTTCCAAAAAAATAGATACGCAGGCTATAAGATTGGTTTTCACGAATAAGCCAGAAACACCTCTGGAGGTGCTTATTTGCTTATTTAATATTTAGTTTCATAATTTATATCCCTGATTGTAGTACATTGACAAAAAAATCCATCTTTTTGTGTGAAATTGCAGCCCACCATGCCTTCTCACCATTTATTATTCTTTCCTCAAAAGAAATTTTATTAGGCAGAGGAAGTTATCAGAACAATTTTTGGATGAGCTTAGTGTTAAAAAAGATGGGAGTTATTTGACAAAGTGCAGAAATACCTTTTGATTGCAGTGAAAATAATAAGAAGAAGAATGAACTATGGGGTAGAATATGTGCATTTATTCAAGAAAGAACATGATAGCAAATGAATCGACTTTACATAATTCAGTTACTCTGTACTGCGTTAAGCTTTTTAAATTATTTTCATTAATTGGCATATTAACATCAGCTCTAATTGTTAGTTTAGTCTTATAAAATTTAGGAGTAAAATTTTTAGAGAATACTTACAATTGTTTAGGCTAGAGATTTGGATGTAATTTGGTGTTTTGTCATTATTTTAGCCAGTTCAATTTCATCTGCCTTAAACGTTATTAAGTAATTTTAAATTGTTTAATTTGGCCGCATCAAACAATTTTCCCTTGGTAAAATCAAGCAGGCCTGCAGAAATAGTAAGCATCGGTAGGTCCAACACTGCAGAAAAGAAGAAGAACAAACCGACAGGATTCAGGTTGAAACAAAGGAAATTGCGATATAGTGGCCAAACTGTGCGCATAGTAAAATCCAAGCCTGTTCGGAAGGTTAATCCGGTCAATGATAAACTGAGTGTATGGTTACAGCACTTCCCAATAGCATGACTACTTACTGAGATCACACTATTCCATTACAAAAGGATGGTAATCTGATGCAATACTCATTACCATTGTCATAATGATTTTATGAGGTTATCTTTCCCAGGCAGACCCGATCAGAACAGGAACCTAATCAAAGCACGCCACATGCGTTCTAAGATCCTATCTATTATCTATCCAAAAAATGCCTCTCCACGCAAAAGATGTGGGAACATCATCCTAGATTTTCCAGATCAACAGTTATTCCGTCAAAAAGATAGGCTAGATCATTTCTTCGTCGAAGATTTGGCGACCGTGTATCATGAGCTCATTCGACATTCACATCCGCGAGGCATGCCAGCCAAACGGATTAGGGACCTATACCCCCGTGGAATATTCCTCCTCCCACACTCTATTCCATTCGTTACTAGCGTTGGGATGTCAAACCACAAAGTGGGGCGACCTCTAAAGGCCGAGATGCAGGTCAACATCCTTTCAAGTAGTCGAACGGATGGAAACTGGAATGCAGGAAAGGCTTGTGCGTGGGCGAGAGGTTTCAACGTTCAACTTGAAATAAAAAGAAGGGAAAAAATAATAATAATAATAAAAGAGAGATGGCTGTTGACGAGCATATTTGTACAGGGTACCAAGCTAAAACTTTTCTGGGATAGCTAAGAGCCACCAGTACCGACTTAAAGGACAAAATTTAAGCGGACCCCGGAAGCGGGTGTCTCACATCCTCATTCTAACTTGTAAGCGCACTAGATTACTGACGGGACGATTCGGAAATCGTCATGTGTGAGAACCACGGAAAACTAATGGAATTTGATTTTCCAAGATCAATCAGTGCTCGATCAGTCACATTATTTTTCTCACTTTTATTTTTATATCTAATGATTTTTACTATCAACTACATACAATAAATCTATTTATTCTAACTATACTTTTATTATTTCCTATGAATCACTTCCTGTCAATCACGTATTTCTCAAAATATTCATTTTTTTTTTCATTTTCTATCATTTTCTACAGTCTCATAATTTTATACATTACTAAACATCCTCTGAGATACCCTGAAAAGCCACTAAACCTGCCAAGTTTGACACTTTTGTATGTGCTGACTATACTAATATTACCATATCAGTCTAGCGACAGCAATTATTATAACCTAGTCTAATTAAATAATTAGCAATGAGTAGCTCATTAAGAATCGTTTAAACTGTTCATTTCAAATTATATTAGCTAAATTATTATTTTGTCTTGGTAAGCAAAAAATCCATAAACTATTAGTTTCACTTAAGATTAGTTAAAATAAGGATGTTTCCTTACAATTTAAGAATGAAATAAGATGTGAAATGTAACGCTAGAAGGGATTAAGAACAACGTGTTAGGTATTAAGAATTGGGAAAATTGTATTTGAATGGTTAAAAAAAAAATGAGTAAAATGTGAAAAGTATATTATCATATTTTGGAAATGAGAAAGCGTTTTCGACAAATATAATGTTAGATCTCGTTCTAATCTCAACCCATTGGCTCCATCTCACTCTACCCTCTTCTAGTCGTTACCACCTAAATTTTCACCTGCTCAACAAACCGTAGAATATCTGCCTTTGCTGGTAAACAGCCATCAAACAATCTCCCAGCACAAATGTTGCAGGCAGCATCTGGTCTGGTGACGCGTGAGAGAAACGTGTGGCCACCAAACACTATGAGACCCTGGAAACAAAATACAAACATGATTGATCACGAGCAGGGGAAAGAAAAGGTATTCTAGAATCCCAAAACGTGTCTGGACTCTGGAAGGAAAAAAGAATTAATAATAAATAAATAAAATACAGGTTGTCCAGCATATACGCTGGTGATGCGAACGGCTAGAATTCCAAGCTAGAAACACTGCCCGTTTTAAAGGATACAAAATCCTTGAATGGATTTTTTTTTATTGGTTGTATAAATCACATTTCTTTCTAATATTACCGTTAAGTTCATGAGAGACAACAAGCTCTTACTACTCTTACCAGCAAAAACGGCACCGCTTACTAATGAAGTAAACCCAAATAGCCTTGAATGGATTTTGCATTTTTATTTTAAAGATAGTTTCTTAGTTTTTAATATAGCTTTTTAAATTTTTCAATATAATTTTATATGTTTTAAATACAATTTCTCTCATTTTAATACACATTATTACATTCTCATCTCAAATGTAGATCCCATTCTAAAATCTTATATTCTTTAAAACACCTCTAAAAGTGTATTTGTATTTGTTGAAATTTTTAAAAGAAAAATTTTTCAAAATGAGAGAAATATGGCACTATGATGAAAGTAATAATAAGGAATAAAAATAAAATTAAAATAGATAAGATAATTATAAAGAAATTATTAAAAAGTAGAATAATTGTATGGAAAAATATCAAGAAATGATTAAAAACATAATTAAAAAGAGAAAAAATTTTAATGGTGAAGTGGAGAGTGATAAGACTGTTGTATGAAATGTTTTTAGTAAAAAAGTGTTTGAATAAGTAAAAAATGATGTGATATAATAGAAATAATGATGATGAATAAAGAAAATAAAAATAAAATAGATATTTTTTTTATCGAAATAGATATGTTAATTGTACAAGTAGTTATGTAAAAATAATTAAAAAGAAGTGTAGTAGCATGAAAAGATATAAAAAATAATTGTGCGGGTGGTTTTTGTAAAAATAATTAAAAAAAAGTATAGTGGCATGGGAAGATTATAAAAAAATAATTATAAATAGAATAATTAAAAGTATTAAAAATTTTAGAAAGAAAAATCTTGAGTTGAAAAGTTCATGTGTTTGCTCTAAGTTGAAAAATTTTTATGATGGCACACCAACCCTTAAATCCTAACCGGCACATCCGGGAAATAGAAAGGTCCAGAAAAAGTTCATGTGTTTGCTCTAAGTTGCTCATGTTTCTAACTTTGATATAGTTTCTGCTTGTATCTTTTCCATTCCTAATTTTTCTTTTGATGCCTTTTGCCTCTCGCATGCCTGCTTTTGCTCGTGGATTCAAATATTGCAACTTGCATAACATGCAATACATCATATAAAACCATCCCGATTATATATTATAGATATATTTGAAATCTTATAAACAATCTACTCGCAATTTTGATAAGCTAATCAAAGAAGCTGCATCTTAGTCGAATCATTTTGTCTTATTTGAAAAACCATCAATCTGATATGTATATATATTAAGTATGAGGTATGTTTGAGAAATAATGAAACTTTTGAATTGAGGTTAAAGTTTATAAATTAGAAGAAGTGATCTGATATAATAGGGATAATAATGAGAAGTAGAGAGAATAAAATTAAAATAGGCAGGCTAGTTGTATGAGTAGTTGTGTATAAATGAATTAAAGATAGGATAGTTTATATGAAAAGATATTAAAAAATAATTAAAAAATAAGGTAGTTATGTAAAGTGAGATATGTTCGATTGAAAAATTTTAGATGAAAAATTTTAATCGTGGGCAAACAAATCCATAGGTTTTTTGGATTCATAATTTTTATTTATAATTACTATTTTTGCACTTTATTTTTTATAAAGTAATTTGGAAATATCTTTATATTTAACTTGGTTTAGATCTGCCTTAATTTGGTTATCAGGTCATGAAAACCTACTTGGCGTGCACACAACGTCAATTACCTGTTCCATCCCATCTTCTGGACCTATTTATAAAAACTTCATGCTTATCCACTTAATTTTCCTATAATCTAGCCTATACACTTCAATAATCACTGGTGGCCTAGTTTTTACTTTTACTTGCAATTTTTTTAAATATTTTATATACATCATGACATCTTTAAATTAGGATGGAGCATATTTATATCCTCACACCATAGAGCAAAATTTTTTCCTAAGACCCCTACAAACCCTCCAGCAAGGGTTAAATTATAAAACTCCTGTTACTAAAACTAATATGTAAAAAAGCACCTACTTATACCGTGTCAACAGCAAGACGAAATGGGGCATGCGTGGCACGTGATTTGACGGGCTACGCAGGTATCTATGAAGAGAAATCCTGACGGTTAATATCTATCATCCTATGTTTGGATTCAACGGCTGAAATTTTTCCATGAGAGAATAGGAAACCCAAGCACGTTTCCGAAGCGCCAATTGAGATTAGCTCAGTTGGTGGCAGTACCTGTTTAGGTGCTGTTAGGTTGTGGGTTAGAACCCCACATATAGATATGTCCTCCTTGTTATGAAGGTATTTATATTTAGTCCCTCATGTATGAGGGTATTTATAATATGTCCCTCCATTACGAGGGCTGTGAATGAGTTTGTCACTCGGGTTTGATTTGTAATATGAAGATGTCACGGGTGTATATAATACCAATAAAAAAAAGGCCACGTTTCCGAAGCATAAGACAGGGAGAGCATAAGAAGCCCTAGCACGCGAGCATATGTTCCATCGTCTCTTCCTCGTCTCCGACGCCTCTCTTTGCCCCGGTTCCTCAAGCCCTCCAATTTCTCTCGTTCTCCTCATTCCCCGGATGCGATTTGTCAAAATTTTGCTCATTTCTCTCTGAAAGATTGGATCTTTCTTTATATTTTACTCTCTTCTCTTTTTCGGTGGAAAGATCGAATATTTGCCCCATATTTTCATCTCCAGATCTGCCCTCTTAAGTGGTTTGGTTTGAACAAGCACACTTTTCACTTGCTTGTTTGCTTGTATGAAATGATCATCATCGCCGTGTTGTTGCTTGTTGGCATAAAGATCGAATTTTTACTTAATAATCCTGACAAATTTCTATTTTTGTTTCATCAAACCATGAAATCTACATGAATCTTCATTTTCATGTAGCTCTCTGACGCCCTTTTCCCAAAACCTAGGCCCCAGGCCCTATCGTTCTCGTGGATTTGTCAAAATTTTGCTCTTTTCTAGCTGAAAAATGGATCTTTGTTCATGTTTTACCGTGATCTCTTTTTTGGTGCGAAGATCAAATTTTGCCCCATATTTCATCTCCAGATTTGCCATCTATCTAAGTGGTGTTGTTAGTAATAGTGCACTTTTTGCTCGATTGCTTGCTTGAAGTGCTCTTTTATTGCTGGTCGACGCATGAAGATTGAATTTTTACCAAATAATTCCAAGAAATTTCTATTTTTGTTTTATCGAACTATGAAATCTTTCATATTCATGTAGCTTTATCGTGGATTGGATTTTTTTTTTGTTTATTATTTATAAAAAATTAAAGATTGAATTTTTATGTGATATCATTGATGGAGTTTTTTAAAGATTTATGTGGAGGTTGAAATGCTTATGCTTATTTAGCTTTCTCATCATCTATGTATTGGCATATGAAGTCAACTGAAAGATTGAAACTAGCTATTTAAGAGGTCAAGTCAAACCATCAATTTATCTACGTGCGCTAATTATGAACAGGTCAGCTAGTTTACTTTTTGTGAAAGCAATGTTTGGCAGGATTCGCTGACGAAGCATGAAATTCCCGTCTCTGAGTTCCTTACTGCTCATTATGAACAGTTCAGCTAGTTTGCTTATTTACTTTTTCCTTATTTTTTTTAGGGTCAATTTTCTGTTCTTTTCATTTTATGAACATATAAACAGTTGTTTCAAGCACTCAGCTCTCTTTGATAGAAATGGTTGAGCCATTGGCTGTCCATCTGCTCAGCATTGGTGGGTGGCCTCAAAGAAAATAATCCATATTAGAGGAATTGAGCCCCCATCGAACCATGTTATTTTCCTTGTTCACATGGTTATACTGTCTTCCCGAAGTGTGTGGGCTATTGCCAACCTCTGATGCGTACGCATTTAGATTTGCTATGGTTGATTAATGGAAAGAATTCCTGCTGCTAAGTGCAAATTGGTTAAGAGTTGGAAGGATCTGGAAATGGGCCAAAGTTTTGAAGAAAAAATATCTGCCTATGATTTATTGTAATTCTGATTACACTGGAGTAGTGGGACTGTGGAATAGCATTCCTAAGTTGGATTTTGTTCACTTGCAGTGGGGTTCGCAATACTTACAGGCATCAGCCAATGTTGTATCCTTGTCCAGGACAATTTGACACCATACTTAGTGGGCGGATACAAATCATACAATCTAAACTGTTGATTTTGTTGAGCCTTAGAACCTTTTTTTAAAATCTCATTAGATTTCATCGATTAATTTCCTCATTCTTGAGTCTTGCCTCCATCCGCCCATTCATTGATTCATGTCACTAGTCAAGTTCTTCGATTTGCATAGTTGGGAAAATTGCTTCATCTCTCTCCCATTGGTTCATGTAGTAACAATATTTGTTGGTTTTACCTGATAAACTAACTGTGTTGCTTTCCATCTCTCATATGCCTATGCACTAAAAAATTATGCATTCATGATAAACAAATTGCTTTCAGTTCTTTGAGCTTTATGAAAGGCTCCTGATATTCACAAACTATGTGACAAGAAGACAAATCTTTGAAGGTTCTTCTTATTTTCTTTTTCCACCCTTCTCTAGCAGTATTTGTCAAAAACTAAATGACATTTCTTGCGCTGAGTGCTTGATGTTTTGTCAGAATCATTTTCTTTTTTTAGCTCTTTTGTAACTGAAAGAGTATTTTAATTTGCTACATTGATGAACTGGTATTGTAGTTGGATCTAGGATGGTGGCTAGAAGAAAAGGGAAGGGCAGAGAAAAGGCACAAAGGTGAACTGAGTAGAAGTAGGCAAGTGCGTGGTCTCTTATTCATTATAAAGAGGTTTACAGTGACAATGATAGTGCAGTTGAACAAATATCAAAAAACAATAAAGAGGTTTCTGCTGCCTCTGTTCCCCCCCCCCCCCCTCCTTGAGCTCTTTGTCCCTCTCGCGTCCTCACGACGTGGGCGCCTCAAGTCCGATTTCATAGTAACAAGGCATCACTTTTTATTTTTTTGATTTTTAATCATCACGCTGCCGTAATCGCCAAAAAGGTCCACAAAATTTGGTTCTTCTCTAAGTATAGATTTGATTTTTTTCCCTTGATGCCAGGGACTCATCTTTTGTTGCCCCAGATTTTTCATCTCTCAATGATTCTACCTGCAGTTAAGCAGCTTTAGGGGGAAAACATCTTTTTTTTAGTTTTTTATTTTCATTGTTTGCTTGAGATCTGTTTTTATTGCTTGACACATACAGATTGGATTTTTGTTCAATCTTCATGCATATTATACCCTTTTTACTTCGGCAAATGATGTAATGATCATATTTATGCATTTTTCTCTGGTTATATGTATTTTTTATTTTTGTTATGTTCGTGCTCTTTGAACATTTCTTTCTGTTATTATTATTTTTTTGGGTGTAAAATGGAGCATATTCGGTGACTTGATGAGTTATATCCACGTTTTTTTAAATTTTAACAAGTCTTTCTTTACATCATAATATTTATCAGTAAAATTAATCCGGATACATTTGTGGTCTATCAGAAACTTTGATGTGACGAAAGAAGTGTAATTTGTGCATTAAGAATGGGAAAAGTTCTATTATTAGGAAACTGAAAAGTTGTATTCAAAATAAAATAGTAGGCTATTATTTCTTGAAATTGTTAAAAGTGTGTTATTGGGAAGTAAATATATAGTACGTAAATGCTTTACAAATATCTTTTTTTTTTGGGCTCCATAATAAAGTCTGTGGATGAATATTATTAATTATCTGGATATTCATTATACATATGGGAAGTGATAAAAAAATACAAACATTTGTTTTGAATCACTGCCTGATAACCCTTGTAGCATGTTTTTGTTTTTTCAAATAATGAAGTATCGATGTGCACATGCACCTTTTATCTTTATGCATCTTCTATTTGATACACATGTTTTTATGAAATTTATAAATCTTACATATTAAAAAACTATCTGTTCCTGTAGGTGGGTTGAAGATGGAATGCACATTTGGTTGGGGCTTGAGATGGAAGAAGGGTTTACTTATAATTTTAGATTTCAAAACTAATGATCAAAGGTAAGAGTTTATATGTTTAGAGAGAGGCAATGCATAAAAAATGTCTTTGAGGATGTGATTTACTCATTAGTACTATATTGTAATATCTTCTCCCAACCTACAGGGGAGATGAATTTTTATTCTTAATGGGTACACTCAAAATATTAATGATTTGTGTTAAATGTCTTTGTTGATTGTATATATGAGCTTCTTTCTATGAGGCAAAATGATGGCTTATATTTACATATAAGCATGTGTATTTATTTAAAACACTTGGTTTATGATTCACGCTTTCTTGGTTATCTTCCCTGACCATAGTAAACTGGTCATACGCCATGAATGCATCTAGTGTCTGAAAACTAGGTATTCTATTGAAATAATTTAAGAAAAGATCATAATGAGCAAGTGAGTACTTGGATAGATACATAGTTTATGATTTAAAAAATTGATTTAATAGAGCTATCCAAATTGAAAATATGATTATACTTATTATTATTTAAAAATTTGCAAAATGAGATTACACATAAAAATGACATGTAGATTTGCATTAAATGAAATATCAATAATGTAACTTTGAATAAAATTAATATTGTTAGGAAATAAAAGAAAAAATGGAGAAAACAATTAATATGAATAGCAAATAAAAATATTCTATTGTATGTAGTGCGTAATTAATATGACAGTGAAGAAATTAGAAGCATGCTTTGTTCCTATACCATTAGGTGGTTTTGGTCGTTGTATTTTTTTATATTGTTAAAATCTGGATTTTCTACATGCTAGAAAACAAATGGTCATTTTTGTTGTGTTGGCATGAGGATTTGATGCATTGTGTGTTCTGAGGAAAACATGCAGTTTAGTATAGTGAAGAAGAACATCACTAGATGACTTACTGTAAGCGTTAAGGAATCTAAATCTGGTTTCTAAAAAAGGAATCCATGTTCTTGGTCAGCAAGGGGAAAAAAAGGAAAGAAAAGAAGAAATTATGCTCTCCTGAGCGAGTTGCAACATCTATGCATTTCTAGTCTAGTATGGCGAAGAAGAACATCACTAGATTGCTAACTGTCAAGCGTTGAAGAAATCTAAATTTGGTTTCTAAAAAAGGGATCCAGGTTCTCGCTCAGCCAAAAAAAAAAAAAAAAGAAAGAAAGAAAGAAAGAAAGAAAGAAAAAAAGAAAAAAAGACACTATGCTCTCTTCAGCAAGTTGCTACATCCATTCATTTCCACTCCAGCAGTGAAAAACCTGTTAAGAGCAAAGACAGTGGATGAGATGTTAGTAACAGGTCAAGATGGAACCTATTTTCTAAAGACGTATGATTTTGTTATGGCAGCTTGGTCGCATTCATATTCCTGAATATGAGCCTTCCCATTATCAAATATATAAGCAGTGGTGGAAGTTATTTTTTCTACTATTTTACTATATTCAACTGTGAAACAATGGAAAACTATACATTTTCAGAAATTTTGATGGAACTGAGAAATCAGGATAATGATTTTTCATAATTTGGTAATGCAGGAAAAAGGGGAAAGGGTGAAACAGAAATGAATGAAGAACCAAAAAACAGACAAAAAAAAAGAAAAAGAAAAAGAAAAACTCAGGCCATCCATTGTGACAGAGAATCTGAACCATTCGAATTATTACAAAAAATTCTAGGCTTGGATCACTAGCATATTGGATACATCTTGACTGGATTCTTCAGTGTCTTATGCTAGGTCCCTGTAATCAACCTGGTCCATACAACCCTAGAGTTGGGATCTTTTGTTTTTTCTCTTTGGTAGGAATTCATCTCTTATGTGATTTCTCCTTCAGTGGGTTCCCAACTTCCTAATATCTAATGGGCCTAGATTTATATGTATAAGAGGATGAATATGGAAAATTTATAAAACATTTTGTAACTGTTGAGTTTCTTTTTTCTGTCACTAGCATCATGCAAAGATTTCTTGTTAAAGATTTCTTGTACTTAATGGACAGGAATTATTTGCAAAGAGCTTCTTGTTAATATTGTTTGATCATTTGAACTTGCAAAATCAGAACCGGACTAGATAATAATCAGGGGAGAACATTTACCGGCAGGCGAGGCTTGCACCTCCCTAGATCATAGCGCCAGGGGCATTTTCTGCATCGATCGGGCAGGCGGCGGCATTTTCTGCATCGATCGCGCCGGCGGCGGCATTTCTTCCATTGATCGGCGCGCCGGCGGCCGGGCCATGCTCGTTGTCTCTACGCGCGCGTCCTTGGTTTCGGAGCCCTCTTGCGTAGCGGCCATTCGCCCGTGCGGCGCGAGAAAATGCGGCAGCTGCATCGTCGTCGTCCTCTCCCCGCCCGCCCCTTGTATCGCCGGCCCGGCGTCCGGAACCGGCCGTGATCCGGCCTCTTTCCCTCGCCGGAACACAGATTCCTGTTCGATTTCTTATGTCGGCGTGTTCCATCAGCTTTCCAATCGTTTCAAATTCCTGGTCGCATTGGATGCATTTGCGGTTAATGGGGGTATCCATGGGAAGCCTCTTAACACCAATACCAGGGGCCTTCTTTTTATAAAGTGTTTCCCGCGCGTCCTGCAATGCCTGGGTTCTTACCGAGATAGCTGCACGGCGAGTTGGTGTGGCTCTAGAAAATCATTTCAATTAGTAAAAAGATTTAAAGAGGTATAAAGGTTTTTTAAGAAAATAATTAATGGTCGTTTTGATTGCATTAATATGAAAAAAAAAACTTAAAGGTGAAAATGTTATGAGTATAAGTAATTTTAAAAATGTTGTGGGTATATTATTAATTATGAGCAAATGTTTTGGGTATAAGGAGAATTTTTTTAAAAATTCGTGTTTTTTCCATAGTTTTTGTTAAATTAAAAGAAAAATTAGGTATTGAATACAATACAACATTTGAATGTCATGAATTAATCAATCAATAGAACAAAAGATTTTGAAAGGACTTAGATGACTACCTTTTTATTTTTAAATGTTAAAATAGAACGCTTTATTAAAAGAGAAGCGATCTTGTTGGCCAAGGATGTGTAAATGATTCACTTAGCCCATTTCAAAAAAGCTATTTGAATTTTTTTAATCTTTGTCTTAATACATTTGTTTATTTAAATATATTTAATATATAAATTAAGTTTCACTATTTTTAGATTATATATTTTTTGAGATTTTTAAGCATACGTGTATATATATTTAAAATACACTTATGTTTAAATTTTTTTAAAAGTATATACACATAGTCAAAGATGGTAAAACTTGATTTAGATATTAAATACATTTAGATAAACAAGTATACGAAGAAAAAAGTAAAAAATATTTTAAATTTCAAAGTAGGTTAAGCAAGACAGAGCCTAGACTATCATGATCACTTCTCAAATACGTGTGTTGCAAATTTTAGTGTATATATGCAAACCTATTGAAAAATGGAA
>JAXCLR010018297.1:0-25342 GCA_035584095.1 Annona squamosa | reverse complement strand
TCATTACCACATGTGGATTTAAATAGAAATGGTTTGATTATCTCATCCTTTCACAGGTTATAGTTATTATGTATGAAAATAAAAAATAAAAAATTTTTGCCGCGTGACCAGGGCAACAATCCTGTTCACATTTACCAATCAGAAAGCGATTCCGGAGTAAGGCTCTCCAGCGCCCTAGTTAGGGGCGCCACAAAAGCTTTCGAGTTTTTGTTCGACAGCCGGCTGAAGGATGATGATAGTGACATGGACATCTCCACTCCTCTCTCTTCTCCGTGAAAAGATATAAAGCAAAAGCATTTTCTCCTGCCAGTGTAAAAGCCAAAGAATCCTATAAAGATGGTTATAAAAGCTAAAGTTGTGGGCACCTTTCCTATAGCAAATGCTGTTTGACTCCACTACAGCCAGGACACGTCAAGTCTGCTTTCGGCGCATGTCTATCTGGACTCTCTTTCCAGATTTAAAACCTTGTTAAATCCACGGATTCTAAAGATGTTGAAATCCGTAGTTATCTTTTATCTTCTATATATAGAGTTTAGTTTCAGTTTGTAAGGGCATCGAATATCGAAGATCAGATATCGAGAGCCTTGTCTAGAGTTCTGCGTGCTTGTGTGCTTGAGGTTCCTTTGAGTTGCTCCATAGCTCTCAAGTCCAGCTTCTATCTCTGTAAGAAAGTTTTCTTTTAATATTAAGCTTTCAGTTTCTTTTCATATTTCTATGAATGTTCTATATGAATTAGTACATCATTTACGAGTAATTAGAGATTACGAACAGTTTTTATTATATGCTCTTGAGTTTGAAACTTCTGAAAGACATATTAAATATTATAATGAACAAAGGATACTTCTATCAAAGGTCAATTTTTCATAGAACTCAGAGACATAATTTAGACAACTGAGGAATCTTTGAAATTATTTTTTATCCTTTATAACATCTGAAAATTTATCTGCAAAAACTATAGCTTGATTTATAAGTTGAATAGTTTTATTTTTTATCAAAAATCTTAGAAATGTTACTTCTATTTGGAAGAATTAAAGGTTTTGGGTTATTTATCATTTTTAAATATTTGTTTAATAACTCTATTTTTTTATTTGAATCTTGAACTTGATTTATAAGGTCTAATAATACCTGGTTTGAATTATTCATCATATTCAGAGAGTAATATCCTGAATCTGAAGAGGTTTGATAATCTTTGGGGCTATAAGAACATTGACACTGATGGTCATCTGAGACTTTTATTATATATTTCATTTATTTCAAACTCTTTGTCACTTTCTAAGGATTCTTCAATTTCACTCTCAGATGGTTATTATCTTTTTAGCCAAGCTAGCTAAAAGACGTAATTTTAAAAATTTTTAGTTTTTTAATAGATTTATTTTTCAAAGTATATTTATATTGTACATTAAATATTATTTTTTATATTTGTATTGATTTTAAAAAATCAAAATTCGGGATAAAATAGCATACCCATTGTTTTAAAAAATTAAAAATATATAGATATATTTAAAAACTGTAAATTTTAACATATAAGTTAAATAGAGACAAACATTTCCATAAAAAAATTTAAATATTAAAAGCTCACATTTTTGTGCAAACTAGCACGACTGTTAGCGACAGCTGAACTTTTTGAAGTTAAAAATCTCCCTTAAAATTTCTAAAAATTAAAATGTACTTTATTTTATATAGTTATCTCCCTTATAAATATTATTCCCTCTTAAGGCGAATTGCCCACTTAAATCTCATTTTAAGTTAACTCAAAAAATAATTTGTGTGATAAAAAGTACAATAGATAATGATAACCACAACTAACTCTAATTGAAAATAATTAAATAATTAAAATAATCAAAATATTACTTAATCACCAATGCTCTCCCTGGTATAAGTTAAAACTTTAAACGAAAAAATTTTAAGATGTGCCTTGTAAGTGGTAAAACTTTTGGACAAAAAATTTTTACTATAAAAGTTTTTGAATTAGAAGAAACTGTTGTGATATGATAATGATCATAACAATGAGTAAAAAAATAAAATTAAAAAGGATAAATTAGTTGTATGGATAGTTATACAGAAATAATTTAGAAAGAGGGTAATTGTATAATAGGATGTCAAAATAATTAAAAAATAAAGTACTTATAGAAAATTTAAAAAATTATTAAAATTTTTTATGCTAAACAAAGATACCCTTGGTGTAATCTCTAATTAGTCGTAAATGATGTACTAATTCATATAGAAATTTCATAGAAATATGAAAAGAAAGTGAGAACTTAATATTAAAAGAAAACTTTCTTACAGAGATAGATGCTGAACTTGAGAGCTATGGAGCAACTCAGTTGAACCTCAAGCACACAAGCACGCAGAACTCTTGACAAGACTCTCGATATCTGATCTTCGATATTCGATGCCCTTACAAACTGAAACTAAACTCTATATATAGAAGATAAAAGATAACTATGGATTTCAACATCTTTGGAATCCGTGGATTTAACAAGGTTTTAAATCCGGAAAGAGAGTTTGGATAGACATGCGCCGAAAGCAAACTTGACGTGTCCTGGCTGTAGTGGAGTCGTACAGCATCTGCTACAGGAAAGGTGCCCACAACTTTAGCTTTTATAACCTTTCTTTATAGGATTCTTTGGCTTTTGCACTGGCAGGATAGAATGCTTTTGCTTTATATCTTTTCACTAAGAAGAGAGAGAAAGAGTGGAGATGTCCATGTCACTATTGTCATCCTCCAGCTGGTTGTCGAACAAAAACTCTAAGGATTTCTTCTTCTGTTGTTTGCCGGATAGATTAGGATAGATTTTCTTTACTGACTGAAGGGCTTGCTTGAAGGCATCCCGAGCTTCGTCTGCTTCTTTCAGATCTTGAAGGGTGGTTTATTTTTAAATATAGTGATATTTATGTAATTTTGATGCTTTTAAGTTTTTTATTTTTAAATACAGTGACATTTTTGTAATTTTAAATACAATCAAAAAATTACGAAAATGTCACTGTATATAAAAATAAAAAATACTTAAAATCATCTAAAATAGTAAAAATTGATTTATAGGTTAAATACACCTAGCTCTACATGTTTATAAAAAATCAAAAAAATTAAAAAATGAATTTTTTGAGTGAACGCATGGGAGCAATCATGCATCTGGCCGCACCTGATCACCTCTTCTTTTACCATTATCATTGCCTTCTATAATGCCCGGCTTGGTATTTCCTAAACGAGGAGTGATCTCATGGGTCCAGATGTATGAGAATATTTTTTTGACTACGAACAGTTTAGAGGCATAATTTTTTATTACATATATGAGCAGAAGATAATTTGTATATAACTATCATATTTGTACCATCTGCAGTAGCTATAGATGAATTTATTATTTCAAAATATTTTGGGGGTATAATTCCTTCATTTATACAATTTAGATCAGTACCAGAGTTTACTAGAGCAACAAGGTTGATAGTAAAATCTTCTGGAAAATCTGATATTTTAAGAGTTATTTTTATATACCATTTCTGAGATATAATTCGCTAAGCTTCATTACACATAATGGATATAGAATTTTCTTCATTATTCTCCTTTTGTTTTGATGATTCTGCTCCTTTATTTTTCATCAATTGTTGCAGATGTATCTCAAAATCATCTTCGTCTTTTTCATCTTATTCTATATTTATAGATAACTCTTCTAGCTCTAGAATTTGAATTCTGTTTTTTTAATTCTGAAATCTCTTTGTTCATTTCTTTTATTTCCTGTGATAATTTATAAGTTGTTTGTGGTTTTGGAACATCTTTTATATATTTTCTTTGATTTTTTATAATGTTCATCATATAAGAGGTTTCTGAAAGAATTAAAGGTTCTGGATTATTTGTCATTTTTAAATATTTGTTTAATAACTCTATTTTTTGATTTGTATCTTCAACTTGATTTATAAGGTCTAATAATACCTGGTTTGAATTATTCATCATATTCAAAGAGTAATATCCTGAATTTGAAGAGGTTTGATAATCTTTGGGGCTATAAGAACATTGACACTGATGGTTATCTGAGCTTTTATTATATATTTTATTTATTTCAAACTCTTCGTCACTTTTTGAGGATTCTTCAATTTCACTCTAAGATGTAACTGATAATTCATTTAATTTTTTAGATAATTCTTCTATGCTTAGCTTTTATCAGCCAATAATTCTTTTACCTGATTTTTATAGCATCTAGAGGCGTAGTGTCCAAATTTACCACATTTATAACATTTAATTTCTTTAACATTTTTCTTTTGTGAAGGTTTTGATTTATATTTCATGAACTTCTTTTTAGAATAATATTGTTTTGGGGGTTTTTCTTTGAATGATTTATCTTTTGATCGTTTTCAATATTTTTTGGCTTTTAAAAATTTTGATTTTAAGTAATGGGGATAAGTAAAGATAATAAAGTTATAATAACTAAGTTTATTGCATAGATAATTATAGAGAAAGGATTAAAAGTAAGATAGTTTGTATAAGAAGATATAAATAAATAATTAAAAAATATAGTAGTTGTAAAAAATTAAAAGTTTTGAATTTAAAAATTTTAGGTGAAAAATTTTGCTTATCACGGCACACCCACATAATTGATGAAAGAGAAATCGAAACAACATATATTACCTAGATTGATTTTATCCAAATTAAATTGGTTCGTCATCCTCTATTTAAGTTTTCTTTGTATTTAGCAGAAAGTATAATAGATATCAATAAAATAGGTCTTTTAACTAATTTTTTCAGATAAGAGTGTGATAAATAGCAGGCGCGTATAACTTTAAAAAGTATATTTTAATTAAAAATAAATTAACATAATTACAAATACAGATAATAATTAAAAAAAAATTCTCAAGATTATTACCTGTAACGAGGTCTCTTAAAAGAGCGGCTATTATCCCCTCTTTCCATAAGAAAATCCAAACAGATCTAAAGGCATACATCCGGGGGGAGCACCGACAGTGAAAGTCATGGAATTTTTTGTAGTTTGACAGTCATGGCGTGTATGGATAATCACGAGTCCAAAGTGGTAAGTCTTTTAATTTTGTTTTTTTTTTTTTTAAGGGCAAGTCTTTTAATTTTTCCGAATTGGAAAAAAATGCCTCCGCGTTTATCTCAACTAATGGACGACGACTATTCATTCCGTCATGATCATTTCTTGCCTTCTTTGGAGGCTTATCCATTTCCACGAACATGACTCGTGACTTACCGCTCTTTCATAAATGCTGCCCTGCTTTTGCCGGTCTCCTCTCGTACGTTTGCTTTTCTGCTTCCTGATATACTGAAATAATTAGATAATTCAGAGATTTTTTTTTTAAAAAATAGTAATAAATAATTATATGTAAATTCGAATTTCTTTATATTTTTAAATTCGAATGTAAATTAATAAGATTAATCTAAATTTCAACACAAAATTTTATGATTTTCACCCAAATTATCGTCCGTATTTAATTCAAATTAAAATAATTATAGTAAAGCTACATAGGTGTGCCACTTGGGTGAGGTTCAGCCTGAACCTAAGATTGAGCAGTGCTACAACTGTGGTTTTCAGCCCAATTTTCTCGGCCCCAAACCCAGACCAAATTCAAACAGCATCAATCTTGAGTTCTAGTAAACCCAAACTAGAATTGCAGTGTACAAAATATTAGTATTATATGTATACTTGTCCTATATAAACGGAATAATTTCTATTAAGATGGGTACTATGGAAATTAAAATGTAGAATTGAGATGTCATAGCATGTTAAATGCATTGATGTTTTTCTCTTTTTCATAATGCGTAATTGATAATAGGAGCTGTTCATTTCTATATTTGATAATTGAATTTAGGCTTAACTTGAAAAAGGATTACTTTCAAACAAATTATATTAATATTTGTAATCTCATATTACTATTAATATTAGTATATTATGTTAAAATTAAGTTAATATTAAGAAATATTGTCCTTTTTTGCTTATATTAATTATATAAGTTACATATGAATATAATCTACTTATATGAGATTGAGAAATATAATTTGCAATCTCATATATAATTAATGAGAGAAGTATGAGATTCCAAATAATTTTCTGATATTAATTGTATACTTAAAAGGCATATGAGATTGTCTAATTTCAACTTATATTTTAGTCCTTCAGGGGTACCAGATCCCTGTACATGAGATTGACGGGAGAATATCAATCTAAAACTTAATCCAAGCTTGAATTTTGAAAATAGAATTAGAATTGAAATTTTACAAATAGAGTTAGATTGAAATATTATAAATAGAATTAAGGTTAAAGCCAACGGAAGTTTTATAAGCCCAAATTTGTACTGTTGAAGCTAAGATTGAGATTATATAAATAGAAGTGGATTTATGGCTGGGTTTGGGTTTGGGTTGGCCAAAAACCAAACCCGAGTTGCACAGGTACCTCTAACTTGCAGTGCAGTGGTCCCCGTCTTACACTCCATCACCGCCGCAACAGATCCGGACCGTCCGTTGCTGACAGCTGGAAGGATGCGATAGTGGAAGTGATTGATGTTCGGGGTTTGGACGTTGCTGATGGAATCGACGAGGGCCGCAATGAAATGGACGTCACAGACAAACGAGTTCGGCTGGTTACGATGGCTTTGCTTTTCTCCTGTACAACCGGGTATAATGTGCAGAAGACTATTTATTTACCATAAATATAAAAGAACAACTTCATTAAACTTTTTTATAAGCTGCAATATTAAAAAATAATTGTAAATAATCTTATGCATTCAAACTTGGCATGGCTTACACACAACTCTAATACAAATAAATTTTCGTACAATACAACCATTTGTATTTTATCATGGAAAATACGATAGATGACTTAGATCTTACAAAAAATAAAAACTTGGGAAAGAAAAACGGTTAGCACACATTGCACTGCAAAAAAGCCTTTGTTGGTAGTCTTGCGGTTGTGGACAACTGAGAGAGAAAGCAGGTGAAGCAAAAGTTAGTCAGCTTGTGTGTCAGCAGAATTTTTTTTTTTTTTTTTTCCTCAAATGTTGCCAGCTGAGAATTAGGTGGTCATCTTCACTCCACTCAATCTATCTATTTACGTTAATGCAATCTAGTCCACCGTTTCTACTATTTCATGTATGCACGGCCACATTGGATTTTCATTTTATTTTCATTATTGTAACCATAAATGCGTTCTTCATGAATGTGGAATGGGATCGGAAGATTTGACGAAAAAATTTTATTGCATCGTAGAGTGTGAGAAATTATATAGGAAAAATTATTATTTAAAATTGAAAAAGTAAGGCTTCACTTTTGTATTTTTTCTCACACACTTTCTAAAAATAATTTGATATTTTAACTACTTAATGACCCTACTTTTTTTAAAAAAAAAGTTAAGAAATTCAAGTCAATAATAGCTTAAAAAAATTGTATGAATTTTTATATTAGAAGTAGAAGGCTCATTAGGCTTTATATAGAGTATATATAACACATGATCAGCGTGACATGTCATTGATTAGACATACCTAATAGCTAACTAATGGTACCACATGGCTTAAGAAAATTTCGGCAGCACCTCCTTATAATCTGTAAGAGGTAGCATGGAATACAAAACCTGTTGTACTTACGTAACGCATTTCCATTCTAAGATTTAACAAACAACTCTACATTTAAGCATTTACATACTTATACTCTAAAGCTCTTACATCAAAAATTTTGTATTCATGTGCATTCAGCCCAAATCATCCATTTAGCAAAAAAGTTCTCATATTCTATCGTAATTACATCAAGGTAATCTAGAAGGTCATCATACACACACACACACACACACATATTGGTTATAAATAAGCTAAAAATACCAAAAGCATAACATGCCAATCCTAGTTGGTCCAAACTATGCAAGTATCTCCATTTATTAATACAAAATAGAAGCATAAGGTTCATATTATTAAAGAACACAAATCATAAACTATTGTGTAAGCCTATGAGGTTATGTTCTCCCCTAATCCTATTTTGAGATGCCTCACTTGACTTATGGTCTAAGAACATAACGACAAGTCATGTAAATCTAAACAGACTTTGCAAATAGATAACAGTTAGCAAAAAATAGAATTAAATAAGACCTAGAATGCACCTACAATGATAATGATGAAGAAAACTGATGCCTAAATGACCATGCATGATAAATGGAATCAATACCTACGCCCAAAAACATATACATATAACTGCATGTCTATAATGGGTCATGTATAACCTTCCACTCATTTAAATCAATGGTCATGAACAATACTTTTCTGATTTTAATCAAGGGTCATGAATAACCTTGTGTAACCATACAAACCACTCACACACAACTCTTTTATAAAGATTACATAATACGATGCAACCAAATTCATGCATGGGTGCTTTAACTGAGTAGAACACAAGACAATTCTAAGAAACATGACATAGTAATCATAAGAACCAATATCATAAAATACACATATATTACTAACATTTCAAGATATGTTTGTTCTCAATTTAACATACCGCTTGTCATATTGGCGTTTCACCAAACATGTGATTAGTGCTAATAGGAAAGCTACTAATTGGTCATACTCAACTGTCATATTCAAGTTGTCATATCCTCCTGTGATAGAAAAATTCTTATATACTGACCATTCTACGGGAATCATCTAATAATCTTAAATTTCTCCCTATTCTCTTTAGTCCCATCTCTCTTGACATCTTAGATCATCCCATTCATAAACTATAAGAGTGATGTTCACTCCACATATGATACCATATGATAAGAGTCAAGATGACTATGTATTCAAAAATACTAAATCATCTACTTACCTAGATTGTAATTTTTCTAAAATCAACAACCCTGAACTTGAGTTTCTAAGATCACGAGCTCTTTTGATGTAAATTAGTGATTTTTGAAGCGATTTACGGAGTTCTTATGAAGGTTTAGGATTGGGTTGAGAATTTAGATGAAGCAGAAAAGAAAAGGGAAAGAAGTAGAATTAGAAGAGATGAAAGGGTCACATGCACCCTCCTTTTAAATAGCTTTTGCCAATTATGCGGGCTAGGCCAGACAGGGGTCTTGTAAATGTTCACATGGCCTAACTCATGTTCGTTTCACTCCAATTATTAATCTACTGCTAATTTCTAGCACTTAAAAAATTTCCACAGAGGCACTAACCCCTTCGCCTTATCATCTAATCAGGCAAGTAAAACTCCGTACTTAATCTGCAAGGTTTCAAATAGTCATATCATCCAAACTACATATCAATCACGTCTTTAAATCAATATTTAATAAATCACACTACAACCTAATGGTTATAGCCACCAAAATATACTAATGTACAACTCATAACTCATGTCTTAGATACCCATGAACTATGTTTCACATAATATAATATTGCAAAATCATAATACATACATACATAAATACATACACAACATGTCCTCACACACTTACATCGATATATATTGGACATATCACTAACATCATTAATTATTAGTTATTTATTTACAAATTATGTCGAAGTTAAGGAAAAATTATCATCAAAATATTTGGTCCTGATAATCAATTACAATTATATCCTTTAGGTTGGATTTGATGTATTCCATTTTGAATTTGAGTTTGATAATTCTATCTCACCTACATCGCCTTTCGTGAATCTCCTTATATCCCCTTGCAAACTAGGTGCTATCCTTAAAATTATTCAAAAAATGGCTACTCGAATTTAGATTCCTCAGCCGAGGCTTTACAAAATTAGGCTTCATCATATCTTGTGAGGGTCAAACCGAGGTTGCACCCCTAATCAATGTTGTAAAGAGCTAAAAGACTGTAAATCACATAAAATCTGGCCCGTTCACGAATGACATAGAATAGACAATCTGAAAATTTTCATTTTCAAAAATTTTTGATAAAAATTGACACAAAATCTGGGCCGTTCACGAATGACATGGAATACTCACGATCTAAAAATTTTCATTTTCAAAAATCTCTTTTTAATAAATAACAACTTACTTTTTTATTTCTCATAGTAAAAATAACGCTATATCATTCCATATGTTGCCTTCTATGTGTCAGCTCATTTGCAAATACTTTTTTCATTTGTAAAAAATAACAGTCGAGTATTTATCATTTACTTTTCATATTCACACTAATATTTTTTTAGGCCTGATTATATACAATATATTGTATATATGGTTAAGTTACTGTATTTATTTTTATATTATTTTTCTTTGTAAACATGTTTTCCTAAGTATCTTTAATTTAGATACTAAGTTTTGCTATTTTATAATACTTTTACATTTTTATTTTTATTTTTAAAAATCAAGTTTTTAAGGGATCAAAATGACCTATATGCCCCCAAAATTGATTATTTTCAAAAATAAATATATAAAAATATTATAAAGTGATAAAAATTAGTATGTGAACTAAGATGTATAATTATATACAATATATTGTATATATGTCTAAGTTACGATATTTATTTTTATTTTATTTTTTGATATTTTCTTCATAAACTTTTTTTCTAAGTGTATTTAATTCATATATCAATTTTTGCTATTTTATAATACTTTTATATATTTATTTTTTATTTTTAAAAACTTATCAATTTTAGTGGGATATAGGTCATTTTTCACCCCTTAAAAATTATTTTAAAAAATTCAAAATAAATATATGAAAGTATTGTAAAATAACAAAACTTGGTATAGAGGTTAAATATACTTAGAAAAACATATTTATGAAGAAAAATTATTTAATTGAAGTAAAATTAAAATTAAAAAAATGAATATTATAACTTAAGAATATATACAATATATAAAATCATGCCTCATGAACTAAATGCGGTTAAGAAAACAAGTTTATAAAGAAAAAAAAATGAATATTATAACTTAAGTATGCATATAGTATATAATCAGGCCTCCTTTTTTTCATCACATCTTGCCTACTTTTCGACATCCATGAACAGCGCAATGCACCACAAGAAGGGAGGAATCTGTGCACGTGAAGGCGGAGAAAAGAATTATTATTGTGAGGATTTTATTTTTATTTTTACTTTTGCCTTTTCTTGTTTCATTTGTTGTATTGGATGGTAACAAAGGTGCAACTTGCTAATGAGTTAGTAAGAACCTATCCAATCTAGTCTTGAAACCAAGTTTAAATTCTATTTTTGAAATTTTTTTAAAATTAAACTCGATTTTAACCTGACTTGGACGAACCCAAAGCCAATACCAGATTTATATCAACCTAGTATCAAAATTTGACCTAGTCCGAATCCAATATCCCCCTAAATTATTAAAATAATTATATTTTTATAGATTAAGCATTTTAACTATAATTAATCATAATTTAATTAAACTGTAAAATGATTATTCTAAAACTTAAACATTATCTACATTTAACTATACAAGTTGAATTTATTGCCTTTGCATTAACTTTATTTGTTAATAATTACAAATATACTAACTTTTTAAAATTATTGTATACATACTAATTAATTATGGAATATATAAATCTCACTTTTATTTTAGATAGTGATTTTATGTAATTTCATTTATTTTTCTTACTTTGATTGTTAATAGGTAAATTTATTATATTCATTATACTTAGAATTATTTTAATTAAAAGATCGACTTTTATCAAAACTAAAGATATCATAATTCATATAAATATATTTATGTATAAATGCAATAATGTTTAAAAAAATTGTTATTTTTGTCGGTAAATTCAACTTCTATTGATTTAAGGATAATTTGAATTTCAACTTGAAACTAAGATCGAAAACAAGGCCAACTTGATTCAAACTTAACCTAAACTCAAATTCTAATATTAAGTTCAAATATTAATATTTGAATTTAAATTCATAGATATTTGATAGACTTAGAGTTTGAATTTATCTAAACTCCGTATAACTTGACTAGACTGCGCGGGAGGAGGGAATCTATTGATGTCCAAGATCCTTTCCATCGGTTGGATTTTAATTATGAGTACTAATCTTTTTAGGCCGGATGTATGGCTTCATCCGTGCGTCCAACCCAAAACTTATTTTTTTAATTTTTTTAATTTTTTTATGAGTAAGTAAATCTAGGTATACTAGATCTATAAACCAAGTTTTACTATTTTAGATGTTTTTAAGTTTTTTTTTGGATTTTTAAACACAGTTGCATTTCCGTAATTTTTGGATCTCGAAAAATTACGGAAATGCAACTGTGTTTAAAAATTCAAAAAAAATACTTAAAAACATAAATTTAATATAAGATGTGTTTGGCAAGCAAAAGAAAATATTAATTTAAAACTTTTCAACCTAAAACTTTTTACTCTCCACAACTATGATATTTTCACATTTTTATATACAACTATCATCCTTTTCAATCATTTCTGCACAACTATCCACACAACTAACCTATCTATTTTAACTTTATCATCTTTACTACTTATCATTACTTCTATCTTATCACATCATTTGACAACTTTTACTGTTCAAAAATTTTTATCAGAAGTTTTATTCATTACCAAATACACTCATACTTAGATTTACTTATTCAAAAAAAAAATTTTAATAAGTTTTTTAGCCTTAATGCTTAAAAGTTCAGGCTGCTTTAGGGTGTATTTGATAATAAATAAAAGTTGTCAAGTCAAAACTTTTCGCTCTTCACGATTATTTTATTTTTTAATCATTTCTTCACATTTTTCTATATAACTATCATACTTTTTAATTATTTCTATACAACTACCAACACAATTAATCTATCTATTTCAACTTTATTCTATTTATCCATCATTATTATTCCTATCATATCACATCAGTTAACATTTTCTACTTTGTAACTTTTCCTTAAAAGTTTTATTTATTATGGGTCCGTTTGGTTCGCAGCGGAAATTTTGTTTCCGTTGAAAACTTTTCACAGGAGGGTGAAATAGTCTTTTCACAGTGAATGAAACGTCTTTCAGCAGGGAGCTAAGGTACTGTCAGCAGAGGCCGTATTCTCCCAACAGAGGCCGTTTCTTAGGAGAAGGAAAAGGGAAGAGAAGCCGAGAAGAGATGGCTGTCCTGCTCGTCCTGCTGCATTTCGTTCATGGCGACGCCTAAAACGACCACGACGAGCTGCGTGATAATGATGCGAGCAAGGCAAGCGCTTCACCTGCTCCTCTAGCGAGATCCCATCCTTACAAACCGCACACATGACATTGTTTTTCTCCACATCCTCTTTCGTCAGGACTACCGTTGGCAGTTTCTCGACGACGGATTTCGCAGCTGGAGGACTGCCCTTCAACGGATTGTCGGCCCCGGCAAACTGGCTGAAGAGCACTTCATACTCGGTGGTGTAGATGTACTCATCGTCACGGCCCAGATACGATTCCACATCATGCTCAACGATGGTTGTCCTTTCCAAGCGGTTGACAGCCAGAAGGACTTCCCAATCAAGATTGTGGGCTGCGTCATGATCAGAGTGTGCCCCAGGTGAGTCGGATCGAGAATCCAGATCGGGATCGATCACCATGCTAAGAGGATCCCTTTCATATACGGCTCCCTCATCCACTTCTTCCCACTCGAAATCTTCCATGGTCTCACACGGATCCTCTAAGCAGAAACAGTCCCAGCAGAGGGGAAACATCGGCGCATCTTCCGCGTCAGAATTCCAATTGGCCCCGGCCACAAGGCAACCTTCGGAATCTGTATCCAATTCAATCCCCACGACCCGCAGGCCGTCCGCCTCCACCGCAACAACACCAGAAGACCCTTCGGGATCGAAATCCGAACTCCACCGACCAACGAAAAACCCTTCCCCTAAATTATCATCGCCAACCATGACATCTGTACCGTCAATCATTTCCGCAAACGGATTCATGACAGATTCACGATCAGCATCTTCGATCTGTTGCGGGCACCGATCGAACAAATCGAAGACAAGGCTTAGACATTAATGCATTCGGACATAACTATTCATTAACGTCAAAAGGCTGAAGTGAGTGACGTGTTTTTCGGCCAAAAAAACACACCCTGTAAGACGCATATTTTGATTATTATACGGCTGTCCGCTGAAAAGACCATTACTCCACTGTCCAAGCTTTTTCTGATGCAGCCGTGCAACGTGTGCAGTGTCTGTGTCTGGAGCCATTTTGAAAGGCCGGAGTAGCGCACGGCACCCCAAAAGATCTTCGATTGTGTGTGGTCGATAGGTGTCGGAAGTACGGTTTGCAGGGCCCGCTGCACAAATTCGTTCACGTGCATCACCTGAACAAAATGACAATTGCTTCAACGTTTAACATGATAAAGGAAACTCTCAAATGGTAGCCATGAAATCAAATTCGACATTGTTTTAAATTATTTGTTTCTATCCTATCTTCAAGCATGCGTAAGTGGTAGAGGCTTTCACCCAAGTACGTGGTGACGCTGTTTGGAATCCTCGTGGCTGCAAAACTTTCGTACGATATACAGCAGCAGATTTCGGGCAGAAAAATTTTCAAGTGATGCACAATAGACGATTTCGAGCATAGGTATTGGCGTCCGTCTCTCTAAAATTTTCTGTAGACCTCTGGTTAGAAAATTAAGAAAATTTCTAAGGAAAAGTAAAATATTGATAAGATATTTATAGAATGATATTTGAATATTATAAGAATGTCTTAGGACCTTATTTATAAAAATCAATTGAGATGATACAACATACCATCAAAAAACAAGTATCATTTCAATACAATTTTTTTATTTTTAGGTGGACCATACATGCTAAAAATAAATATTGCTTGAGACAAATTACAAAAAAGCTTTTTTTAGCATAAGCATTAAAATAATAATTTATAAAATCATTTATAAGTAAGAATATTTTATATAATTCATGGATGTGCTTAAGAAATGATAAAACTTTTAGATGGAAAATTTTTGTATAAAAATTTTTGAAACGAGACAATGATATGATATGATATGATAGAAGTAAAGATAAAAAGTTACGAAAATGAAATTAAAATAGATAGGTTAGTGATATGGATAGTTGTATAAAAATAATTAAAAATAAAATAATTGTATAGAAAAATAAGAAAAAATTATTAAAAATACGGTAGTTGTGGAGAGTGAAAAATTTTTAGTTTGAAAATTTTTGTAGTTAAAATCAAATAATGGCAATGTGCATCTTTGGATTTGAGTGAATTTAAATAAAATTTTCATAATAAATAAAGAGAAGCGATCTTGTTAGCCCAGATTAAGCAACCGTCGACCTTAGTCCACCTCAAAAAACTCATTTATAATAATTTTTTTACTTTTTTCATATACCTATTTATCTAAGTATGTTTAATATATAAACTAAATTTTACCATTTTTTGATACTTGTGTATATATTTTTTAGATTTTTATTATAGAGTAGTCTAAATATATATACACACATAAATGTTTAAAAAATTCAAAAAAATATATACATGTATCTAAAATAGTAAAATTTGATTTATATGTTAAATATACTCAGATAAAACAATGTGTGAAGAAAAAAGTAAAAAAATTATTGTAAATAAGTTTTTTGAGGTGGGCTAAGTAGGACATTTGCTTAACTGTGGTTAACAGGATCATTCCTTATAAATAAATAATTTTAAATGCAATGAACGTGGTGAATTTTACATTATGATCAAAGTGGGCCATGTTTGAGGATTGAATTGGTTCGTCATAAGTGTGACCCGTGAATAAAATGCTAGTGATATGACTGCCCCCATTAGTTTGATAGATTTGTAAATAATTCATATGCGTTAAAAATCTAACCTCAGTAGAGTTACCTCTAACTCGATTGTAGCAGTGCAACTTCAGACGGGCAAACTAGCAATTCCTATCACACAATTTGACACATTCAGAAGCCACGACTTTCTGTTACACCCCTCTCGAATGTTACGATGGGCTAGAATGCTTCTCTAGCCATGTAAAATCTGGGCTTGAACCTGCAGCTCTTATTAAACAGAAAAGGTGTTAATATGTTCTTTAGAAAATAAGATGTTTACATAGAGTGGCTGAGATTTGGAAATCTCAAGCATCTGGGCCAACAATATGTGCTTTGGAGTGCTGCATTCTTACACAATGAAATCTGTCAGTAACATATTTTTTAAATTATATCAGATCGCAGGTGTTTTCCCCATGGATTTGTTACTTGCTGGAAATGGGTGAACGACATGGACTAGACTAGCTACAACTTCAAGACACTAAAAATATTAGTAACAAATCCAACAAATCACAACATGTATGCACATCTATAATGGTTAAAAAACTTGCAAAACTGGATGGAGTCGTCACTAATCATTAAGGGAAGATCAGATCCCATTTTATTACATAAAAGGCACCAATCTTACGGAGTATGAGTTCAGGTCTTTAGATCAAACAAGTATTGCATCCATCTATTTAACCCAAAGCAGTTACATGAACATGGGATGGAAATGGAAATAAAAAAGAAATATGGAGAGAGTTGAAAGGGGACTGGAAGAGGGAGCTTAGAAGGCTGGAAATGAAGAGAGTAAGATAGGAAGCAGAACTGAGTTCTACATTATCTCCTCCTCCTCCTCCTGAGATGTCTTCTCTTGTGTGTTTGTTGCAGGAAATGGTCCTCTATTTATAGAGCAGTGGGGCTGCTGCTAGAACGTGGGAGCTCTCCACATGCTTTGCGTAATAGCATGTTGCTGTTGGACATAAACTGTTGGATAAAATGTGTTTTCCCACATTTTTGTTGTGTTGGAGAAGAGCTGCTACAGGGCTAGAGTTGAGATGAGCCGTGGACACTTTTGGTGGGTTGCATACACTTCTGCCAAGTTGTTGTTGGGCTGAGCTAGTCTGGCGGGCTATTGAAGCTTTGCTCTAGTGGGCCATTCTATTGGAGTTGGCTCCTTTGGGCCATGATTGGGTGAGCCCGTTAGTGGGCTGTTGGAGGTTTGGTCCTTAGGTTGTGCTGTGGAGCTTGGCTCCTATGGACCGAGCCTGTTTTCGGGTGGGTTGTTGGAGCTCTTCTCTTGTGGACTGCTGGTTAAGAGCTCACTGGTAATTAGCTTGGTGGACCTCCTCTTAGTTGTAGTAGTTGGGCTTTGCATTTTGGCCCATATGCATATTTTCTTTATTTTTATATGTTTGTAATATTTATTATATTTATTTGGCCCTAAGGTAGGGGTGTCCACACCTTCAGTCTCTAATAATTTAGTTTTTCAAGCAGCCTCTTCAAAATCTCGTCTGTCTAATCAACAAACATCAAGCACCATTGTGGCAATTACCTTTTTTTGCAAATCGAATCTTTCGATGACAATATGTTGATGCTTTTCCTACCAGCACTACTAAAAAGGACTAAACCCATAACTCCCGATTTCATTTGGCAACTCATGAACTACCATTAGGATGTCGTTGGGTATTCTAGAATGAGCATATAGATAATTAAGAGTTAAAAGGTAGCTTTACCCCCTAAAGTTGCTCTCGAGACTCTGGTGACAAGATTGTTATCACTATTTTAATTATGACTTTGTCTACATAACTCTAAGTGAATTGATTTTATGTAGGATTTTTTTTATTAGGGTATTTACGTCACATCTTAACTGGTATTACATTTAAAGCTCTAAGATAATTCTTACAAATTTTCAAAGGGAGACCTCAAGCGCCCAAATATCAATAGGGGAGATAACACACTCCCAAGTATTAGTGGGGAGATTGGTTGGAAATAGCAACCAAGTTGCTGACCACCTACGCAACGGGCAGGTGGCGATTTTAGGTAGAATTTTTTACTTCAAGACTTTCCATTTCTTCAAGAAAAGACTTTAACTTTCCACAAAATTTCAAATCAAAACTACAAGAGGAGATTTATCATGCGCCTTAAGTCGGATCGAGTTTCTGTCATAAGTTGTCACCTAGACACAACTCTACTATTTTAGCTATATCCCCCTTAAAATAGTTTGGATTGGCATGCCCTTTATTGGGTTAGATTTTAGACTTCAAGTTAATCTACTTAATGTATACACGGTATTACCTTGAGTATACTGACCATAAGGCTTTATAAAATTTACATCAAATTTTTTATCTTTTTGTTCACTTCTACTAAGGAGTTCAAATGACTTAATTCATGTAGTATCAGCCCAAGCCACACCCAAAACCTACATAAGCATTCTAAGAAACTTAGACATGTCATTCATCACTTCAAAAGGCTTATATATAAAATATCACTTGTTAAATTCTTTTTTGGCCCAAACTCTTCAAAGGCATATCAAAAGTTCAAAACACAACAACCACTACTACTAAACCAGTACAACCACCATATACACATGTCACATTATGCGAATACACATCCATGCTCACATTCTTATATTTCCATCAAGCAACTCAACTGCTCAAACCAAACATTCAATAATCTAAAATCCAACCAACCACATTCGCATTACAAGATAGAAACATATTAGGTAAGTCATCTGAAAGTTAAACATACCCATGACACTATTTACATTCAACCACTAATTAGAAGCTCACTATTCTAATTCATTTCATATTCACCCATAGTCTATCCACATTGCATCAACTCAATAACACATATATAAATAAAAAGTTCACATATATCAAGCTTGTATCTTCTATGTGAAAGCCAAATAGGTTAAGCTCTAACACACTTGACACATCTATAAGAGAATAAACATGCAATACTGGTAGCACTATTTTTCACGCAAGCATGCTTGACCCACAAGTAATATAGAAGTAAGTAGAGCATCATTCAATTCCCATGAGAAAGACATTAGAATTCAGTTGTCCAAAACAATTCAGGCAATCTAAATCCAATTTGATGTGGTTAAATTTATTAAGAACATTGAATTGAAATTAAAACTAATGGATGCTAGGCACTTGAAAATTCAATTGGATAGACTTAGGGTTATGATTTTTTTGACACTTAAAAACTCAAGTAATTCCTTTAATTAACTCTCTATAGTTGAATTATTAATCTAGGACATAGTATTATTGATATGCACCTTTTGATATCACATAATATAATTCTCTATATTCCTATGAAAATTAAATTAAATTGCAACTTAATATTAAATACTAAGCATGATTGCACAAGGTTAATAGGTATATTTCTATTCTCACTATCAACTCAATCAACCCTTTTAGCGGAGATGAATCTTCACCTCTAAAGTAGTATCCTGAACTTGTGTTGTTTAATTTCAATCTAATCACATGTTATTCCTTCCAGGCATCACATATAATTTTCGTAATAATCTAATAGATGATCAAACTATTAGAAGCATTAAGAAATAATTAAATAGATAATCCAAGACACAAGAATTAATTGAAAAGAAATATAATAAAATTAAGCCTCAATATCAAGATCCATCATAACCCCAAAAAGGAAAATTAGTTCATGCTAAAAAGGAAAAATCTACCACAAAAAATATCCTTGTCGCAATGTGTAAATATTAAATCAAAAGATAAAAATAGATAAGAAAAAATAAACTTATAAAAAATTCCTTTTCTAAACATCCAACCTTTTCTCTATTCTCTTATTCCCACTTCCATTGCTTTCCTCTTCTTGGGCACTAAAAAATCCCGAAACATGGTTTAAACAACCCTTCATAATATGGTTTGCACAATAAGAGAGTTGTAAAAGACACAAAAATAAGTTTTCCCTAGGGCTACAATGCCCACTGAAGCCTCAATCCTTACTACTTAAATCCGTTTAGTTGCTTTTTTAGTTTAATTTATATACTCCTTGACTTCTGTCACTAACTTTATTCCACTCCAATGCCATAAGTATCACCTAAAAATAATAAACTAAGATTAAAGTTCTCTAACAAGAATTCATTTTCTATCATGCATGTTGTCGTGCACCTGACTGTCAAACCTACATCATGTAATTAACTTCAAAATCAATACATCATACAAAATTATAATCACAATGTACACTTAAATTAACATTCGCCTCAACAAATAAGAATAACTTTATTTTCATAGAGTTATCAAACACACATATGTAATCACACTTAGTACATATGTAAATACACAAATTAACTTCGGATCTCGCAATATCGGCGCCAAGCATAGGGGTGCCACTTGAAGGGAATGCCACATTGAGTAGTGTATATATAGGGATACCAACCATAGTAGTATAGAGAAAAGGATACTACCCTCAAGTAGTTGCATGTAGGGGAAAAACCCCTAATGATAGAAGTGGTCTGAAGGAAATGCTACCTCGAGTAGTGCGTATGTAGGTGGTACCAATAATAGTAGTGTAAAGTAGGGAATATTAGCCTTAGTCATACTAACACCTAGAAATGATAGCTATGGAGATTGTGAGCAAAATACAGGGTAGCCAAAGGATACTATGACCTTATAGTGACTGTGAAAGGTGTAACACTAGTAGGAAAGATACATAACCCTAAGATAAGACAATTGTTTGCATATTTAATGTAGAGGTTGCACTTGGAAGGAGCATGATGAACCCTAAGGAATATGTCATGATATGGTGCAAAATGGCTTGAGTGTTACGTAAGAGTGGGCTAGTAGTTCTCAACCACTTATCTAGTGATATTCCTTAGAGACATATATTTGAAGTGTCAAGCACAAGCATTTGATTGGTTGCGATAATCCTTGCATTTTGAGGCTATGTATAGTGAGTATATGATGTGGATTAATGTAAAGCACATTGATTTTAATTATTAACAAGTTAATTAAAATAAAATTGAGGCATTAACTAGAAAATAAAAAATTATCTAACTAAAAAGAATAAAGTAAATTGAAGATAAAACTAAAATCAAAGAAAAATAGTTTTTGTTAAAGCATAGCAAGTGAAATTGCATTTTTAATTGACCAAAGCATTGAGTGAAGTCAAACTTCAAGTCAACCAAGCATACAACATAAGTGAAGTTGCATCCCAAGTAGCAACTTGAAAGTTGAATGTTTGAAAATTAATTCAAACAAGGCACATTAAATTAAGTCAAGTTGGACACGAAGTCAACCCCACTTACAATTGAGAAAAGTTGCACTCTCAAGTCGAACTAAACATATGACTTAAGTTATGATTTTGGGTCTAGCATAAGAGCAAGTTGTCCTACACAAATGAAGTCAAAGCAAAAAGCAACTTAAATTGTACTTCAAGTTGACCTTAGATATGATCTCAAAATTTTAAGGCAAGTACTTTAAGTGAACCCAACTTATGACTTGAGTAAAGTTGTAGACTCAAGTTGACTCTATATACAACTTACAGTAGAGATGAAAGGTAGACTTGTGTTGAAGGATTTTCATCAAGTGAAATCACATTTCTAGGTAGACTTAACTTGCAACTAGGAAGTGAAGTTATAACCTAAGGTGATTCAACCTGCGACTTGAGTTGCAATGGTTTGACAATTTGAACATTAATATAAATAACTATGTGATATCCAGACTTAAGTAGAAACTGTACATGTGCACTTGACATGCAAATATGATTTATGTATTATTTGATAGATTTATGAATGACTTCAATGACATACTGAATTTAGGGCTATTGGTTAAAGATGATGATTAAATTAATCTCCAAAGCCAATGTAGGTCAATATGACTAAAGTGGCCTAATGAGAATTGGAAAATGTGAATGTGCTATGAATAATTATTTTATTTATTATGATTTAATTAATGGATATTATGATGATAATTATGGAAGTAAGGTGATAAATGTTAGAAAATTCATCACTTGACTCCTATAAGACGGAATGAGATGAAATTTAAAAGGTAAACACATGATTATATGCCCAATCTCATGGATGGATCGGATTATGGAAATTGTGATGAGATTAGGGTGATAATTATTTATTTTCATCTGAATCTAAAAGATAATTTCAAATGGTTATAACTTGGGTTAGAAAGATCATTTTGAGAAGAAATTTTTCATGAATAGTGAAGAGATATATTTTTAACCATATATATATATAATAAATAAATAAGTATAAAAAAAATCTGGAGCTGTGAAGAGATATATATATATTTTAACCATGATAGAATTATATGATGAGGATTCAAAGCAACAAAAAGGAAGATTTCTCCGCGATGGATTTTATTTCTGTGCTGTGGAAATTTTCTTCTCGGAATTATTTTCACGACAAGGCTATGGTCTTCCCCCGAATCGGCGGCCCAGCTAATCTTCCAGCAACCGGCGGTAGGAGCTGCAGCTCATTGCGAAGGATTGCACCACCATAAAGAAAATTGGACGCGATAGAAATATAATGGGAGAAGTATCAAAGACCCATCAAGCGATTCAGACTCTGGATAAGTCAATCTCGATGCTCCAGATGGAGCTGGCAGCAAGTCGTAGCGCACAGGAGATGTCCGCTCTTGAAGGATCGACATCTATTCTCGCGACGGGAGTGTCGGGACGAGCTCGGGAGGCAGGAGAGATGGCTTTTCACATTTCATTCTGGCTGATACAGTGAAAATTAGAAGAAAAAAAAAGGAGAGTAAAGAGAAGCTCAGATCTCAGCTTCCATGGCGGAAACTCAGGAATTGAAACCGGCCGCTGATGCAGAGAAGAAGAAAGAGCAGAGCATCTCCTTCTTCAAACTCTTCTCGTTTGCGGACAAGTACGACTAGCTTCTTATGGCCGCTGGAAGTTTGGGAGCCGTCGTTCATGGCTCTGCAATGCCAGTTTTCTTCCTTCTGTTCGAAGATTTGGTGAACGGTTTCGAGAAAAACCAGGCCGATTTGAGGAAGATGACGGAAGAAGTCTCCAAGTATGCTCTGTACTTCATATACCTCGGGCTCGTCGTATGCTTATCTTTGTACGCAGAAATAGCTTGCTGGATGTACACCGGCGAGAGGCAGGTGAGCACGCTGAGGAAGAAGTATTTGCAAGCAGTTCTGAAGCAGGACGTTGGATTCTTCGACACGGATGCCAGGACGGGACACATTGTCTTCAATGTCTCCACAGACACCTTGCTCGTCTAAGATGCAATAAGCGAGAAGGTAGGGAACTTCATTCACTATCTCTCGACGTTTCTGGCCGGATTGGTGGTTGGTTTCTTATCGGCATGGAGGCTGGCGTTGCTGAGCGTTGCGGTAATTCCAGGAATTGCATTCGCTGAGGGTTTATACGCCTACACTCTCATAGGCCTCACTTCCAAGAGCCGAGAATCGTATGCAAATGCTGGTATAGTTGTCGAGCAGGCCATTGCGCAAGTTCGTTGGAGAAGGCAAGGCCTTGAATTCCTACTTGGAAGCCATCCAAAACACGCTGAAGTTGGGATACGAGGCAGGGATGGCCAAGGGCCTAGGAATTGGATGCACTTATGGGATTGCATGCATGTCGTGGGCGCTCGTTTTTTGGTACGCTGGCGTTTTCATCAGAAATGGGCAAGCCGGATGCGACAATTTCTGAAGTTGAAGCTGCAGCTGCAACTGCAAATGCTCATAACTTTATCAGTTTGCTACAGTACACAGGTGGGAGATGGAGTGGCAGCAATGGCGGTCGTGTCCTTGCCGAGCATGACGAAGTTGCCTGTGTCGAGCATCGCCGCAGAGCTCACAGAGCCGTTGATGAGTGCAGCTGCCCACACCAGTTTTCCTTGGGAATCAACGAGCACGAGACGGCCGGCCGTCGTCAGCTCTGCCTTCGATCCCACTGGCACGGGATGATCGCCGTTTGCAGACCAGACGACGGTTTTCTCGTCAATTTTGTTGAACCAGATGGCAAGCAGGAAGTCGTTGTGGTTGGGTAGGCTGTGGAATCCAAAAGAGATATCCCCAGACAGGCCGGGCCAGATTCCGCATCCAAAGCCTAAGCTCTCCTCGCCGTCGGACGAGATGGGCGACTGATTATTCCGCTGCCGTCACAGCCTCTTGCTCCTCAGTTTCTCCCGCCTTTTCCTTTCGCGATTCCATTCCGCGAATTCGTGCCTCGAATCTCTGGTGAGTTTCTTCTCTTCTTTCGACGATGGAGAAGTCTCCAACAGACGTGCTTTCCAATTCCAACGAAGACGACGAGTTCATTGAATCGGGTCCCCAGTCACTTTCTGGAAACACTAATCCCGAGAAATCTTCCCCCCGAAGCTGAATTTATTGGGAATCTTTTCGCATGGGGGCAATATTCAGCAGGAGAACCAACCCATGGGAAGCGCTTCTTCCAATTTTCTCATGGAAGTGCTATATCCACCGTCTATTTTCAATCGACGGTAAAGAATGGATTGGGCACTTTCGGTATCAAAATTTTTTTGAAAGGGGGCATCGGCCAGGGCTGCCTTACACGCACTGGTCTCTTCCATCTCTTTCTTAGGGTTTCGACGATGCTCTTCCCATTATGTCTGCCTCCCTGCAATCTAGATTCGTCCCCCGCATTTGTTTCTCTACCTTTTGGGATCGTCTCACCGGAGTTACTCGAGCACCTCTCCATCGCATCTCCCTCCTCCTTACTGTCCTACCCCTCACCCTCCTTGCCCTCACCTTCCTCTTCATATGGCGCGGTGGCCTCGACGCTCCCACCTCGTGATGGTCCAGTGACATCGCCCAAAAGTTCGATAGCCGTACTGCCAGCACCCCTGTCCACACATCTCACGCCTCCTGCTGCACCGTGCTGCTTGGCTGTGGTGCCTGTCCTTCGTTTCCTTACTGTGGCATTGAAAGTTCAATGTCAAAAACGGATCTGCATCCCAAGGTGAGGTCTAACAACGTCGGCTTTTCACCTCCTCTTCAAGACTGAAAGACGAGGAGGATTAAAGTCTCCGGGCCTGTAACGCCAAGCCAGGTGATCAATTCCCTATTCCTCGAATTCTACCTTTTTGAACTATTTCGCAAAAAAAAAATAATAATAATAAAATTGAATCGTCATGCTTGCTTGTATTCTTTGGATTTCCTGATCTCGTCTGGTTACTTGCCTATTTTTTCAAAGAACTCTCATTATCAACCTAGTCCTTGAGAAATCTTGCTACCTAATTTCATTTTTTAAATCTTTTTTACTGTTTTGGAACTATTCATTCAATGCTCACTGACTGAATGGTTTGGAGTTTCGATTATCAGATATGTGCTTTCTTGCTGCATTGGGTGGTAAAATTTGATTGGAAGGGTTTTGCTGCATCAGTGAAAAATTATAAGCTTGTGGTAGAAGTAGATGCACGCACATGCATAGTTCATCCCTGTACCAGAATATCCTGCAGTTTATCGAATCTGTGTCTAATTGCTGATTCTGGCACCCATGAAACTATCTTATTTTTTTAGTGCACGTTTCATTAGAGAGCATGATGTTGTTCTTGTCATCAAGTAGTGGTTGCAACTAATGATCTTATCCTCTATGCAAACTTTAATTTCAGTTATACTATTTTGTTGTTGTTATTATTATTTCTACTATTTGTTGCTCACGAGCATGGCCAGCACAGCTTTGAATTTTCAATGTTTCACTTGTTTTGGTGTAAAATTTGGATAGTTTATGTTG
>JAXCLR010017902.1:15000-22500 GCA_035584095.1 Annona squamosa | reverse complement strand
GAGGATGTTGATCGTAAATGAGAAGATTGGTTACAGAGAAAAAAGAAGACGGATTCATATTCATATACATGAGAATTATATAGAAACAATAAGAATCTTGGATTCCTTTTTGAAAAAATGGAAATGGAGTTCTTTGGAATAATAAGACTATTCCAATTAAAATGCTCGTGGAGAAAGAACCGTAATAAATGTAAAGAGGAGGCATCTTTTACCCAGTAGCGAAGGGGTTGAACCAAGATTTCGGGGCGAATGGGGTGGGGTATTAGTACATCTAACACATAATTTAAATGTGAGAATTTGTCCTCGAAAAAAGGAAATATTGAATGAATTGATTGTAAATTATAAGATTTTTCTATTTCTTTCCCTTCTAAAGAAGCTACTAATCCTAGGGAAAATGGAATTTCCACAATGACTGCAAATACCTCTGATAGAATTTGAGAATAAAAATTATAGTTGTGCCCAAAAAATTGATTTTGGTTAGAATCATTAACAAAAATACTCAAATAAATCGGTTGATACATTCGAGTAATTAACCGTTTCACACTTAGTGAACTAGATTTATTGTCATAACCCACATTTTCCAATGAAATCGTCGATCTATTTAAACCATGATCATCAGCAAGTGCATAAATATACTCCCGAAAAAGAAGTGGGTATAGGAAGTCGTGTTGTTGAGATCTATCTAGTTCTAAATATACTTGAAATTCCTCCATTTGAAATTAGATTGAAACCGAAGGTAAGGGATTTATTGGATGATCAAATGATACATAGTGCGATACAGCGAAAACAAAGTATTGTAGTAAAAAAAAGTAGATACCTTGAAAACGAGTCGACTCATCACCGGATTCTCTATCCTCTCATTTTCCATTTAATTGAATCATTTATGAATAATTTAATTGATTTATGTTTGTTATAGTCTAAAAGTTAGAAATCCTTTATTTTTTCAATCCAATCGCTCTTTTGATTTTGGAAAAACTATCTTTATCAATATACTGCTTCTTCTACACATTCATCTTTGACCCATAATAGGGACTAACTAATACTTAGGATTCATTAAATAAATCGATAATACACTCATGGGAAACCCTTTCCCCGCGTTAGGAACTAATATCTTTTTAACGTTTAATTAGATCGGGTAATCATTCAAATTAAGAACAGAAGCTCGTTCCTTTTTGTTTCCCGATAATTGGAACCCTAGGGCTCTATCCATTTATTCATTCGACCCAACTTTGAATTAAATTTCCTTTGTTCCGCGCCAAGAATTAAAACTTGATTTTGTATCGATTGAATAAGAATAAAATATTCTCCAAATTCTCGATTGATACGACATGCTGTTTTTTCCATTCATTCCTTTCAGGATCAGTCGTGGTCTTACAAACTCTCCCCAAGATCTGGACGAATCCTTTGCTTCATCGAAATGTGTAAAAGATGCTAGCCGTACTTAAAAGCCGAGTACTCTACCGTTGAGTTAGCAACCCGAATAATTCGAATGGGTAGATACAATCGGAATAAAAAAAGAAAAGCGATTGAATTGCACAACGGAATCAAAATAGTAAACTAGCAACAAAATTAATAAAAAAATTTATAATCGATTCTGAACATAAAAAAAACCTATGGAACGGAGATAAATAGCTCCAGTTATCCACGATCGAATTATATTTGTTCGATACACTCTTGTCAATATGACGGTGAATGTTGAATATGAAGGTTGAGAAAATAATACAAAAAATACAATGGCGAAAACAAAAAAAGTTAATTCTTTATAAAATTAAATAGAAAATGAAATACAAAAAAATATATAAAGAATTAGATAAAAAAAATTAGTAATACTTGATATAAATACTTGAAAAAAAAAAGTACTTGTGCTGAAATTTCATTCCATAGATAATAAACATAGATACAAATACATAGAAAGGAAGTCTAGTTAAAAGAATAAATTCCGAAAAAACTAGGAAGAAATCTTGGGTTTATTCAATCAATGAATATTAAGTAAAATAAACAAGCTTAATCCCTCGTCAGGTTTCAGGTAATTCCATTTTTTCTATTTACAGATCCAATTAATTCATTGTATTTCCTTTTCCTTTATCTTTTTTATATGCATCTTATATCAATTTATATCAATCAAATTCTAGCAAGAGAATCAATTTTTGTCCTTATACTTATAGAATATGATATTCTATGGTAGAAATTCTAAATCGAAATAATAAATAGGTATGAATAGAACAAAAAAAAGGGGGGGGGTAGGAAAGAAAAAATTATCCAAAACTATATAGGACTCATCCACACCCTTTTTTTGTGTTCTATGCCTTAATTGAATTTCGTGTGATTAAGACTAAGTTCTGTAAAAACCCCTGCCTTCTTTGAAATATCCTGAACGGTTTCTGTAGGTTGAGCGCCCTTGTCAAGGAAATATAGAATCGCAGGAACATTTAAATGGGTTTGATTATTTATCGGATCATAAAAACCCACTTTCCGAAGATCTCTTCCTTCTCTTCGGGATCGAACATCAATTGCAACGATTCGATAAACGGCTCATTGGGATAGATATAGATGAACAATACCCCCCCTAGAAACGTATAAGAAGTTTTCTCCTCGTACGGCTCGAGAAAAAATGATTAGAAGTTCTGTCTCCGTAGAGAATTAGAATGTCAAATAGATCTAGAAAATAACCAAATCAATTAGAAATTTAAGTCCTTCTTTCTTTTTCTTTTTTAAAATTTAAAAATGAAAAAGAAAGCATTCGTACTCTCATAACTCAAGTTGGATAACTTTCGAACAGCCCAAAAGCAAAATCCGTAGGCATTTGCTTTTTTGAGTGGTCTCGAACCCCCTTTTTTGTCTCGTTTCGAATCTATTTTTGGATTCTTGATTCTGACTAATTGTTGAGACAATTGAAAATGGTATTTCCTTGTTCCAGGATCCGTTATCTTTGCCTTGAATCATTGGGTTTAGACATTACTTCGGTGATCTTTAATGTTTTAAAAATGGCAGCAACACACCCCTTTTTTTGATTTCTTTCTATCAAAGAATCATATGAACAATTGATTCCTGCATGATACACTTTTGATCGAAAGAGTTTTCCCAATTCCAACAAATTTTCCTTTTTCTTTTGGATTTAAAAATTGCTTGAATCAGATCCTTTCGATTTCTATATCGAAAATTGACTTACGAAGTTTTTTCCAACTTATTGATTGATATTAACCCTAGATCCTTGCCCCTGAGAAATGAATAAATACTTTCTACTCGAGCTCCATCATGTACTATTTACATTATAACCCAACAAAAAATGAGGATTCTAATAGAACAGAACAAAGGATGTCGAGCCAAGAGCCCATTCATATAAAATCGAAAACAGTGGATGTAAAAAAATCCATAGCGGATCATGTCCTTCAAGTCGCACGTTGCTTTCTACCACATCGTTTCAAACGAAGTTTTACCATAACATTTCTATAGTTTGGAACCGGTATGTAATTGATTCAATTATGGAATCATGAATAGTCATTGCTTCGGCCGATACACAGTCTTTTTTCTTTTTTTTCCGTCTATATTAAGTGAATAGTTAATTTATGAAGAAGAGGCCTCAGTAAGAATTCAAATTAACCCTCTATTTTATTGTATGAATGCAATATTTATTTATTTATAAATAAGACGACTAAAAAATCAGTTAAATTTTTTTTGAATCCCCGTTGCATCTTCAAATGATTCGATAGAATCGATTCAACAATCTTACACTTCTTCGAGTACCAAGGACCAATAAGAAACATTAAAACTATTTAATTGAAAAAATTTCCTCCCTCGGCATGACCATTTGCATTTGACTAAAGTTTTACTGTTTTACGAAGGATTGTATTTGATTATCATAAGAGAGAGAAATCCATATTCGACTTGAACGGAATCGGAACCATCAATGATTTAAAACAGATAGATAGATCGAAAAGAAAATTTCTTTTTTTTTTTCGTAGATTGGATACAAAAGAATAACGAAAGGAAATATTTAGGTTGTTATTCTTTCATCCTGAATCCTGAAAGATCAAATCAGAATTGCAAAAAATCGGCGATTTCCATATCTATCAGATTAGACTGAACAATTTTCATTGGAAATAATTATGTATATTGTATGTTAAATATTTAACAGTAAGGTAAGGGCTCGCAAATCTTTTTCAAAAAAAAAGGCGAAAGAACGTTATCACTGAAATAGAAAAATAGCAATCCATGCGTATAAGCATTTCCTCAATTTATGCGTAGTTTCTTTGGCTTGGGCTTGAAATTCAAAAATCTTGAATCTTTCCCAAAAATGCAAATATGAAAATCAAATATGAAAATCAAATATGAAAATCAAATATGAAAATAAAGTAAATAGGATGTATGAATCACCCCCATCTAAATTGCTTTTCCAGTGATTTACAATTATTCATTAAAACCAAAGACAAAATACCTAAAAATGAGGGTCAAAGAAAATCCATTCCGTATGGAACTGGATTATTGGTTAATGAGATTTGGACAGACACAGATATTGAAATCGATATCTTCCATTGCTCCCTAACTCTTATCTACTCCCACGCCCAATTCATTCTGTGGGGATGTAAATAAAAAAAAAAAAAAAAAAGATCCTATTTTACGGGATGCTAGACTATTTTGTATAGATACAAAGCCAAAAGGGTCCAGATTAAGTCATTGTTTCCTTTCCTATTTTTTTTATTTTAACCTAACCTAGTCTTAAGAAACTTAATCCCGAATTCAATAGGAAATATAGAGGCTTTCGGATTTCTATTTCCAATGGATCCTTGAAAATTCAACTAGATATGGGGTGTAAGGCTTTTCTAAGAAACGAACTGAAATATGAAAGTGAAAGGGAGGGGCATACGCTAAAACGCCCCTCCAACTTTTTTGTTAATTCAAACTCTTGTGATCGATGTTCCCATCTTACCTGGATCACAACTGGATTCAGTTACATTTTCGTATTATTTGAATTGAATTCAATTTGTGAAAAAGGATCTGATTCAGAGAATCATTTTGAAAAATTAGAAACAAGAAGTACATTTTATCAAAAATTATACTCTTAAGAAGGTTGATCAAAAAGATCATTTTGATTCTGTCCGCTCTGGGACGGAAGGATTCGAACCTCCGAATACCGGGACCAAAACCCGTTGCCTTACCACTTGGCCACGCCCCATTTCAATTTCGATTCGGTACTAATAAAGACTAATATTGGTATTGGTTGTTCGTCAATTCCAGTCCAAATCCCTAAAATTAGATTATGGTTTAGTGTTAAGATTTGGACACGTGTCGATCGAAAATGAAACCCAATTTCTTGATCATTACATAGAATTCAATTAAGATATTGTATGAAAATAAAATTTCTTCTATTCTCTTGTGAGAAATGAAGGATTTTTATTTTGATTGGTTCGGTTCAAAGAAGTATTTTTTTGTTTACCTTACTTTCTTTTCTTCATTTTTATCTTATATCAATAACATATTAATAACTCAATCAAAATACAATTATCTCCAAGAACAAAATGTTTGTTATGCTTAATATTTTTAGTTTGATCTATATCTGTCTTAATTCTGCCCTTTATTCGAGTAGTTTTTTATTTGCCAAATTGCCCGAGGCCTACGCTTTTTTGAATCCAATTGTAGATGTTATGCCAGTAATACCCGTTCTATTTTTTCTCTTAGCCTTTGTTTGGCAAGCTGCTGTAAGTTTTCGATGAGATCTTTAATACTGTCCTAGAAAAATTCATGATTTATTCGAGTTCGAGAAAAAAAATTCTAACAATTGATAAGATCAGATGAGTCTTACAATATGAACGAACCCTCAATTCAAAAAATGAAATTCTTGGGGAGCCAGGATCAATTTTGACCCCCCCCCGCATTTACTGATTCTGACCTTTTTTCACTGAAAAACCATATTAGAGCCCACCACAAAATCGAAGTCTAATTGTGTTAATTTCTGAAATATTTATAGAAATTCTAAAAAGAACTTAATTTCTTGGTGTCAAAATCAGATATGTAGTATAAAAATAGAGAATCTATTTTTTCCCCAAAAAAATGATTTGGAGATTGTGTAATGCTTACTCTCAAACTCTTTGTTTACACCGTAGTGATATTCTTTGTTTCTCTCTTCATCTTCGGATTCCTATCTAATGATCCAGGACGTAATCCCGGACGCGAAGAATAAAAAATAAGAAGTTTTTCCTTGCTTTATTCTTATAAATGTTCTTAGGATTTTATCTATTCCGCAGTTTTTATTATTACAAAAAAGCAAAAATGTTCGCTAAATTCGAATTTGAAAGATACCAAGCCATCGACGGAAACGGAAAGAGAGGGATTCGAACCCTCGGTACGAATAACTCGTACACCGGATTAGCAATCCGACGCTTTAAGCCACTCAGCCATCTCTCCTAATTGAAAAAAAAAAAGAATTACTATATTACATTACAAAAGTTACATTACAAAAAAAATAATGCTTGAAAAAAAACCCTCTTTACTTTATTTTCGATCTTTACTTTCTATATTACTATATTATTTTAGTATATTATTTGACTTTCTCTATTATATAAATTTTTAGTATATAAATAAATTGATTATATAATATCAATCAATTTATTATATAACTTATAGAAAATAGAGTTTATAGGATTGATTTTTTTTTTTTCGTTTGTATTCTATTATAGAAATAGATACAACTTTTATCAGCAATTCGATTTCTATAAAATTAAAATAAAGAAAGGATTCGAACGAGATATCTCGAATCGAAATAGAAAAAAAAAGAAAGAAAAGAATATCTCTTTAATTTCATTCAACAGGGCCTTTTTTGATTTCCACTTCCACGGCCTGGCCTGGTCAGTACCCAGCCGGGCCCTTTTTTTGTTCCAATGAACCACACCGCCGAACCATAGAAAAAAAATGATTTATTTGTATTTGATTTGAAACCAAAAAATGAAATCCTTGTTATTGTATTCAAACAACAATAAAAAGAAGGACTATTTCCAGTTCTTAATTATTAAATTTAATTATTTAAACGAAATAAGTCCTCTTTTCCTAATTTCATCAGGACTCCTGACAAAGACGTCAACGTTCTAATCTCTAATTTTTTTCATTTCATAATTATTTTTCATTTCTGTCCTATCTTGATTACGCCCGATTCTCTCGTTCGACAAAAGTCCCTTTTTTATACAATAATCGCATTGTAGCGGGTATAGTTTAGTGGTAAAAGTGTGATTCGTTCGATTAATCCCCTTAATAGTTAAGGGTCCTTCAGTTTAATTGATATTCCAATCAAAAACTTTATTTCTTAAAAGGATTTTATTGGAATCCTTTCCCTCTAAATTCTAAATAAAAGATTCGAGGAAGAATATCCATTCTCGTGATTTGTATCCAAGGGTCAATTCAAAATTGAAAATTTGGATTCTGAAATTACGAAACATAATTTTTTTTTGAATTGGATCAATCCTTCCAATTTTTTAAGTATAAGTAAAGCATCCATGGATAAAGATAGAA
>JAXCLR010017593.1:0-25701 GCA_035584095.1 Annona squamosa | reverse complement strand
AGGACGCCTTCAGCAAACTTTCCATCCCTCATTGCCACAGGTGTAGTGTCTGTGGGAGATAGGGCCTGTTATGTGAATAAGAGGCAAAAGCGTGTGGTGAAGGAAGGATGCATTATGAGGGAAGGAATCAACTGCAATTGCTGTCAAAAGATCTACACAGTCTCCGCGTTTGAGGTTCATGCAGGTGCAAACAGTCACAGGCCAGCAGCAAACATATTGCTGGCAGATGGGCGGAGTCTGAGGGATCTCCAAGCCAAGCTCTGAAGCTTTTTCATCTACGGGACAGCTGTTTTTAATAGGGTTGGGGCAACCTCTTTTGTATTAGCAACTGGATGAACTCTCTATATTGACTATCTCTGTCCAAATTTAATGGAAGTCATGAAAATTTTTTTTTTTTCCAAAGCACCAAATCTATTATCTTAAAACAATTGGTTTAATGATTGAGTTAAGTGAATCTGTTTCTAATGCGCAAAGAACCATATAAGAGAAAGGAGACCAGAGAAAATAGCACCAGCATGTTCCAAAAAGAGCTATTCTAAGAATTTTGGAGCTACTACCAAACCAGTGGCAAATATTTCTTTTGGCTCGGACATTCGTCCATTTTAAGGTATCATCTCAACCAGAATGCAAGATGAATGCAAGACAGAATAACGACAAACAAGACCCCTTCTACTCTGACTCATTAATCACTTTCGTAGCAAGCCCACCATGAATGACTCAACATGGTTTAAAAAAAACATTGGTCATAGTAACTGAAAAGATAATGATCCAACCCACATCAGATGATGACAAGTAGCTAAATGAATTCTATGTTCTGAACCCAGCTTGCAACCATTGATTGACGAAGACATAAAAGAGGTTATCAGGACGGAACCATCCAAAGCAATGACAATTGTATAAAGAGAAGACTTCATTATAGAAAGCAAAACAAGAAAAGGAAACAAAAAATGTGAAAAAGAAAAAAAAAAAAAAAAAAACAAGAAGAAAGAAGTAAACAATCTAAAGGAAATGCATAGACAGCTATTTTCTAGAGGAAAAAACTACAGAAAAATAAAACTGGGAGAAAATAAGTACTTGGTCAATAAATTACTCCTAAGGATGTTGACATGTGAACTCGAAAAACTTCCTCAGTGATAGGCAATATCCCATTCCAACATCAACACTGGCACAAATTCTCTTTGCTTCTAGAGCCAGTTTCAAATCATGTACCTGAAAAAAATTTGCAATTCATTTAACAAATATTGGTGAGCATGTCAAAAAAACCAGTGTTTGGTTTCAATTTCAGACATATTTTAGATGAATGACCCAACTCAAAAGGACCCTGAAAGGACAACTTATGGTTCCTGCTCTTCTCTCAGAATAGAAATTATTTGAGCAAGTAACAGGATGCAGATAGATTGGCCCAAGAAGCTTTCTTGTCTGGATGCTCTTGAAAGACAAGCTGTTCCAATTCTCCTTCAACGGTGCTATGGAACCATCTAGATTTATTGATCCTCAGAGAACAGTTAGATGCCCCATGGATGATGAAAACACTGGTACAACATCACTTAGAAAATGCATACAGCACCTGAGTCAACAATATAAGCACAAAACAGACCCTTGACATCTGAAAATGCTTCCACCCCATGAAACACTACACGAAAGAGAGATTGGGATTGGTAGTTGCCAATGGTTTCTGAGGAAAAACTGGAAAACAGGATAATGCTTAACTGGTTAGAGATTCCTAGTAAGATGCTCAGTTATGCAAAGGAAAGGGTTTAGGCGCCCCTCTGCACCCCAAAAATGGGTTCCTATAGGTGTTTGTTGGTTTTCCTTTCATTCACACAGATTTCCAATTTGTTTTGGTTGGTTTAACAATTCCAAATAGTAATGTAAACCGTAAAGAAAGCTGCATTCCCTTCCCATTGACTGTAAAAATGCCATTTCCACATGGATTCACAAACATTCCCAAGTAAGATCCCATTTTATTTCATACATGAGTGAAATCATGTTTATAATATAGTGCCAATACATCATCAAAATAGGGATTCTAACATGGCAATAACTGGGTCGAACACAATGAACACAAGTCCCAAACCTCAGCATTCACTAATTTCAAGTATCCTAAATAAGAAAAATCTGGCCACACAGGTGTTACCCAGGTGGTAACGCTGGTGGATTTTATTCCACCACCAGCATTTGAGTCCCACCTGCTGCGTGGCTAAAATTTGCAATTCCCCTCTTGATGTGGAGGGTATTTTACAGGTTCTCTTCTGGTGTGGGGGTGCTTATAGAAAATTCCTTCCGTGATGTGAGGCTTATTGTAATACCAGTTATAACAGCTCTCATTGACAAATGTGTAAAATTAACATAATTAAATAATTTAATTCTAAATATCAATTTTAAATAATATTTTGAACATCTAGGCCATCTAAAATATTAATTTTATGTGGATAAATGATTCTATAAAATATCATTATATTCTAATACATATCTGCCCAATTTCCCTAATCTACATATGAATATATCTATTTTTGAGCAAATGGGGCTCATGCATATATTTGATTAGGATAAAACATGGTCTCTTATCTAAACAAAGATGCTAAGAAAAATTAATAAATTTGATTTTTCGTTAATCATCAGCATCTTAAAAATGGGAAGAGTTACATGAAATCACTTTTGTACACCTAGTTGCATGGAAGTGAGCCCAAATTTAGTTATGCTATGCTTGTTATGTTACTCTAATCCCAAATGAGCATTGTAGGATCTGGGATTTTAAAAAGGCCAAAACCAAAGAACACAATATTATGCTATAATTGTTTGTTATTACAAATCCCAAAGAAGAATTGTAGAATCTTGGATTTTCCCTACTTTGGCCCACTTTTGCAGCATCCTAAACACGTCCTAATATTATGTTCTACTTGGTATCTTAATATAAAGGAATAAAGGAAAAGGAATTTCAGATTTGAAAATTCAAAGAAGATAACATTATAGGGCAAAGATACCAAATTGAACAGAATAGCAAGTCAAGAAAAGGGCATTAGATAGGATCAAAAGACTAATTCAAAGAAATCCGAATCTATTGAGATTACCATTCGAACTATGCAACAGTCATCAGCCATTCTTGTTTTCCAACAATAACATTGAGAAAACAATGAATCAATGAAATTGAAAAGTAAAAATTAAAATTAAAAAAAAAAAAGACCTGACCTTACCACAGAAGGAATTTATACTATGTAATCATTGAATTTTAGGCCTATATAAGTACCATTTTCTTCATCATAGACTGTTGAAAGTGCAAAAAAGAAATATTAGCACCCCCCCCCCCCCCACAAAATAAAAAAAAAAAGAAAATAAGGCCTCATAGAGAAAATGACAAGATGTCAAGAGAGAGGAGTGTGGTCTCCATTGATGTAATCCAAGAAAAAAATGTCAAAAGAGATTGATTAAGACATTCAGATGTGCCTGTAATTTCCATATGTAATCATTGGTCTCATTTTTCTTGCAAAAATAATCATAGGTAGATACAAAAACGAAGCAACGAAGAGGGTGTGAAATTTTCAGACTTGGAATATGGGTAGTGATATGTTAGGATGGTCAACAAGGTGATTGCTCACCTTTACGACAAACAACATATTCTGACAGAATCGTCACAGACTTAAATGAAAAACCCAACCCTACAAGCAGAAAAAGAGCCTAGAGAACAGTAAGGCTGGGAGATCAGTGAAAAGGAGCAGCTCCGAAGTGTGTTCTTACAGATGACTGAAGCTAGGGGTATCCATTCCAGAATTTTAATCAATCAGCCATCTTGCAAATATGCCAAATTTTGCCCAAAAAAAAAAAAAAAAAAGATTCATGCAAGCGTGGTTATCTCTTTTATAATTGATTCATGTGTGACTGATGCTACTATTACAACACATTACGGGTGTGTTTGGGAAGTTGTAAAACTTTTGATGAAAAGTTTTGTATATAAAAGTTGTTAAATCAGTAGAAAATAATGTGATAGTATAGGGGTAATGATAAGGAATAAAGAGAATAAATTTAAAATAAATAGGTTAGTTGTATTTGTAGTTGTGTAGAAATGATTGAAAAGTAAGGTTGTTGTATAGAAATATGTGTAAAAAATAATTAAAAAAGAGTAATTATGGATAGTGAAAAGTTTTAGATCGAAAAGTTTTAATTTGACAACTTTTTCAAATTGCCAAACACACCCTTTGTGTTGGTTGTGACTTCATTTATGGATATTTCAGGTTAAGAACCATGGCATACCTCAGCAGGTGATCGAAGACATGCTCCATGTGTCCAAGGAGTTCTTCGGGCTGCCGGAATCCGAGAAATTAAAAAGCTACTCCGATGATCCCTCCAAAACAACCAGGCTTTCAACTAGTTTCAACATCAAACGGGAGAAGGTCTTAAATTGGAGAGACTACCTGAGACTCCAATGCTACCCTCTGGAGGATTTCATAGAAGAATGGCCCACTAATCCTCCATCGTTCAGGTAATTAATCGAGATTGTATTTCAATTCGCTGATTAATTAAAAAAGAAAGGAATCCAAATCAAATGTGACCGTTCAATTTCTTTGACAGGCGAGTTGTGGGTGAGTACAGCACCAGGGTCAGAGGTTTGGTTTTAAGGCTTCTGAAAGCGATTTCAGAGAGTCTTGGGTTGGAGGAGGATTATATAGAGAAGGCACTAGGCAAGCAGGCACAACACATGGCTATCAATTACTATCCACGGTGTCCCCAGCCTGAGCTCACATACGGCTTACCGGGCCATACGGACCCAAATGCCCTGACGGTCCTACTTCAGGACCGGATCTCAGGCTTACAAGTTCTCCAAGACGGCAAGTGGGTTGCTGTGAATCCGATTCCTGACACCTTTGTTGTGAACATCGGGGATCAAATACAGGTACGTAAATCAGTGAAGAGGAATTTTTTTAAATAAAATAAAATAAAATAAAATCTTTTTGTACTAGAAACTATAAGAGAATATTTATAAAGAAGGAATCATACATGACATTTTAAAAAAAAATTGAACTGGGCCAATGATTAATGGCATATATATTTTGTTGGGTTGTATATAGGTGCTTAGCAATGGGCTCTACAAGAGCGCACTCCATAGAGCCGTCGTAAACAACTGCGTCGAGAGGATTTCAATACCCACATTCTACTGTCCATCGCAGGATGCTGTGATCAGACCTGCAGAGCAATTGGTGGACGGGGATCCGGCCGTGTATCGAAGCTTCACATATGGAGAATACTACCGGCGGTTTTGGGACAATGGACTTCAAACCGAGAGTTGCATGGATCTATTTAGAGCTGAATAGGGCCTTGCATGTCAGTTTCTTATTCCAATTCGTTGAGTCTGTGATGTGGGCGGAAATGGCGCTCGACACCAGACACCAGACGGCGGAATTTTTCTGGCAAGGGAGCTTTTACATCGCAAGCAGCTCCATTGCATTGCAACAGAAAACAATGATTGCAATCAACTCCTATTACTTAGACCCCATTTCCCTTTTATACTCCTGCAATTCTAATTCCCAACCAATTGGCCCATACAACTGGCATAACCGACCCATCTATTTGACATGCACGTATGGCTACCTGGTACACATCATTCCCGACCCCTTAAAATCAACCTAGTCCTCTTTATCTCAAAAAAAAAAAAAAGAAATCAACCTAGTTCTCCGGGTTAAGGCTTTAACCCTCGGTGCATAATTCCGGAGCAACGCTATTTCACCCCTGGAGATCGGGTGCCACGTCTCGACGTACGCCGCCCAGTATGCAGAGCTCCTCCCAACATCTGCACTGTCCAAGTAGCTCCAAGTAAGAAAGCTTCCGCTCGCGCCCCCAGAAGATTCGAATTTCGAAGTATGCTCGTGTGGAAACGAATAGGTAAGGTGAAGACAAAAGGGCCACGGAACCCCCGGGGTCCCACGTTCGGCCAGACCAAGCCGCATCCCCTGGGCCCACCTTACTGTCCGGATGCCCGCCATGCGCTGGCTTGGAGGTGTGGCCTCTATAGGATGATGAGGATGGGTTGAGGATGAATCCAAGAACCGAGAAACCGAAACAGAGATTTGCTTGTATCCCTCGCCCCCAAAACGTGCGCCTTGTGTGGGCCCGATCGCAATTGACGCCGAAGATGGTAGGGCCACGCCTGAGTTGGACGAGATCCGGAGCAGTCATCTTTGTGTCGTTGACGATGGTGCCCTCTAGCAAAGCAAATGGCCGCCGTGATCGATGGTCCTCGCCCGGGATTTCCCTGAAGATCCGGAGGTTTGCCCTGTGATGCCCTCCTTCGAACGGCACGACTTATGGATGAACGAGATGGAGTACTGACCCCTTCGTGTGTCGGGGATTGAAATGAACCGCAGCCTAGACGCATTCTGCGCAGAATCTCAAAATGGTGAACTCGTCAGCAATTAGAAAGCCTTCCTTCCTAGGACTCGTTGAAAGTGATTACAACATACTCAGCAACTTGGTGTCAAAAAAAAATCAGCAGTTACTTTTAGTCATTGAGGGCTTCGTGGAGGTGCTGCATTACTACTCGGTGCGGTTCAACTCGCTGGGAGATGACAAGTGGGAGAGGCAATTGGTGAAGCAGCAGGTATGTGGGTGCATGGCGTCCATTTGCTGCAACATCCGGCATTCGTTTTCAAGGGTGTTTTGGAAAAAAACATAATTTAGCAATGTTCCGTCGTCTTCTTTCGGACGGCAAGTATTAACATAAGGTTATATGCAATTTTGTTGAAATTATATTAAAATAATATGCAATTCACGAAATTACATGAATATATTTGTAATTTTAATTAAATTATATATATATACAAATTATCCAAAAATATATAACGCAATAAGGTTAACAGGACGCCGACCGTATGCTCCCAGGCATACACTCATTTTTTAATTTTTTTTGAAATTTTTTTATAATATTGTTAGTCTATGTGTATTTAATACATATATAAATATTACTGATTTTTAAAAAATAAAAAATAAATATCTAAAATAGTCCAAAATTGATAAAAATTTATAAAAATGTTAAATAAACTTATATTAACAGTTTTACAAAAAAAAAATTTAAAAAAATAAAAAAAATTAAATGTATACACCCGGCAGCATGTAGCTGCTCTTGGGATCGGCGCATGCGATCGGCCTCCAGGTTCACGGATCTCTTCCGGCTCAGCTGAAGTAGAGCCAAACACGGTGGCCTCAAACCGATGCCAGGCGAGAACAGGTGAGACGTGAGAATTGGATGATGGTAGAATAATTTGTTGTGAATGCAGGCCCGTGTTAGGTAACAATGGCTCCTTCACGGTCCTTTGGGTACAACAATGGCCATTCATAAAAAAAAATTGAGTCAACCAAGTCTCGTATAATTTAATTATCGAGGGAAATATTTGACTGCAACCGGCCACGCCTAAATTTTCTGTATAACTTTATAATTTGAGCTCGTTGATTTTCTAAATAGATTAAAACGAACCATATAATTACTTTTATATGTTTTAACTTTATAGCAAGAAATTTATTAAATAAAAATATTTATATGTATTGAGGCTCGGTAGATATCTATGTATTGAATTATTATCCTTCATTAAATTACTCGCGCATACTATTTATATATAATTTTATTATTTAATATTAAATAATATTACTAGGTTTTATGGAAGAGTCATTTGATTAACTATGATGTTATAAATAATTATATATTAAAGTGAGCCACAATAATAAAGTACGAAATGTTATATTTATGTATGTTTGACATTCCTATAAACTTGTTAATCTAAAACTTTTCATTCTACAAAATTATTTTATTTTCTAATTATTTTAAATTTTTTTATACAAATACTCTACTGTTTAATTATTTTTTCAAAATTACTTGTACAATTACTTTATCTATTTTAACTTTATTCTTTTTATTTTTTATCATTACCGATGATTTAATACAACCTTCTTCATGGAGATTTTCATGTAATCTAATTTTTAAGAGTATATAAGTCATTTTCGATTATCAAAATTGTTGATTTTGAAAAGGATAATTTGTAAACGTACCTACTTGTTTGATCAAAATTGTAAATATACCTATATAGTATAAAAAATTACAAACAAACCCTTGTCATTATGACGATGTTACTGTTTTGTCGTGGCATGGGGTTATTTGCAATTATGGTTAAATTATGCGGATTGTTTACAAAATTAAATATATCGTTTAATTTTTGAAATTGCAAATACGCCTGCATAGGTTGCATATTTTTACAAATATACCAGGAGAATCATTTGTAATTATTGTTAAATTATGTGGAGATTATTTATAATTTCTGAAACTGTGTGAATATGCAATTTTGACCAAACAAAGTAGACACATTTGCATATTTCTCTTTTTAAAATTCATAAAAAAAAAAAAAAAAAAAAACTAAACCTACAAGCCAGGGCTAACAAAGTCTTTATCAGAAAGCATGGTTGTCACTCAGGCCCCAGGCCTCTAATGGCCCCCGCCTTACTATTCACAGAGAGGCCTCAACGCTAAGAGGCCCCATCCTATTCCTTAGACGTCATTCCGTGACTACACACGATTCCGTGACTACACACATCTTCTTGCCCCTAACGTGGCCTTTAAAGCCATCTTGGATTGACTGCTAGCCACCCGTGGCGCATGCGAGGCGACTGTGTGTACACGGAGCCATTTGATTTGCTGCCTTTCAGCTCCCTTTGACTATTATAAGAAAAACGTTAGCACTTGCAAAGTTGCTCCACTGTACCATTAGTTTTTTGACAAAATCACTCCTACTGTCAGCATATTCAATCTCAAGTTGAGCTTGTTCAGACGCTGTGTGCTCCAGACTTCTATCTAGACCATTCATGTGGGGACCTATATGAGGAAAGTTAAAACCTGAGATATTGTTATACTAGTCTTTTCCGTTCTTCCTCAAATTTGTTAGGCGACTGTCATCGCTCATGAAAAGTAACCACAAGGGGACGTCTAGTGGATTGTTTATTTTCTTCACTTCTTTTTTTTTTTTAGATAACATATTTTCTTCACTTCTTGATACCTACACACTTTCTCCACGAATTTAATCTTCTCCGACCGGTCGTTCCATCCCGAATTTGAGAACAGACGTTGGAGACCGTTGGATCGGCGCTGCCCAATGTGAGCCGTTCGATCGAATTCCATTGCCTGAGAGAGAATAAAGCAATTAATGCGCTCCACTCCCCTTGGTCATGCCCCGTTCCGATCCTCGTCTCTCTCTCTCTCTCGATCGAACTTCGTCGTTCCTTTGAACTAGGTTAATTATTTCCTCTGCAACGGAAAGAAGCTCTTGTACCTAGGGGTGCGCATGGGTTGGGTGCAACCCGCACCCCGTTGAACCCAACCCATTTAAATCGGGTTAGGGTTGGGTTGAGTTGAAAGATGGGTTGGGAAAGTTAGGTTGGGTTGAACCCGCTTTTGAATTGGGTCGAAAAGTCCGGTTGCTATCAACCCATTCTAAAAAATCCTAACCCATTTTCTTTCCTCCTGTTGTCTCTCCCTACCACCCGCCGTCTGCCCATCTCTCCAGTGCCTTGCTGCATCACCTCTCATTCTCCTACCATCTCCTTTGCCGTCGTTGCCGTCACTGCACCATTTCTCCGGCTGCTCCTCTTTCTCGCTGCTGTGTCTTTGTTTTTCATCTCTCCGGCTCTCCCTCTTTCTCCTTCCTCTGCTGTCCTCGGATTCTAGGATATTTCCGGCCATTTTTGCTGCGAGACGTGGTTCATCTCAAGAAATCGACAGCTTGAGGTAACCTATTATTCCAGCCAACCCTGCTGATTGGTGAGTCTCTACTCCAACTCGTTGCTACAACCCCCTTTCAAGACCAGACAACCACCGAAACCCATCTATGGAAAGCCAAAAATTATAATCCGCCATTGTGATTCAGCCATAGTTCTCCATTCAATAGCCCTTTCTCCTTTCTAAACAAGAAAGATACAGTACGTGGGGGCCAGCCATGGTGCAATTCCCCGAAAAAGAATTAAATTTCAAATGTACGCATTACATTTGACTTTAATTATAAATATATTTATTAAATTTAAAAATTTTCACGTACATTCACTAAATATGGGTGAAATTTCATCAATACCCATTTTATACCCATTTTATCAGGCATAATTAAAAATTACCGTTATACATGATAAGAAATGTCCAGAATGCCCTTTATTATTTAATGATAATGTCATTTAACTATAATAGAAATTGAATAATATAATAAAAAAAATCTAATGTGAAATAAAAGTTAGGCATAATGAATTTTAACAGTCTGATTATTGTACAAATCACAATAAATATTAGATTAATTAGGGATATTTTAATATTTTAAAATTCTTAAACGTTTATAACTGTCATAATGGGTATATTTGAAATTTTACTTATACTTAGTGAGTATATGTAAAGTTTTTAAATATAGTAAGTTTATTTATAATTAAGGAAAAATGTTGTGAATATATTTAAAATTAACCTCAAGAAAAACGAGCAATAAAATGAAAGACACTACTTCCAAATTTTGGCTTTAATGAGAGGAGGAATTAAATGGAAACCTTAGCTTTCACATTTTTGTCGTGACAAAGGAAATAAATGAGGAAATCATGGCCTCCGTGATTAAAAAAAGAAAAATAAAAAACTTGCGGTCGGTGGCCGAAGATGGATAGTCTAACGAATTTCATGAGCCCCTTAAAGTACACTAGCTGGAGCAAAAATTTGTATTACTCTGCTTCCTTCATGAAAATTTACATAGTTAGTCCTCTTGCTAACATGCCTCAAAATTTTTATTCTAAGAGGCATGCATCTAGTAGAATTACCTACTCTGCATAATTACGTTCATTTGAATACAGAGCACTTAAATTTACAAATGAATAGAAGTCTTAGTTCATTATCCATGATCTGAGAGTTGCAACTTGTCCATGTTATGTCATGGAATTATTTTTCATGTTTATTTTTATAACATAGTTTATTATTGCTTCCATTATTTTATTTTTTAAATCATTGTTTTACCTGATGCTACAAGCAATTCCATAGAAAAATAAAAATGATATAAGCCAACAGAATCAATTTTTTAGTTCTAAAATGGCTAAATATTTTTATGCCTTGTTTTAAGCATGCAGAAAATTCAAATGTCATGCAAAGAATCCAAGTTTAGTATTGAAGTAGTAGTTTTTCTTGACGATATTGATGAAACTTATTATATTAATTATCATGGAAGGTTATGCAAGCCATTGACATTATAGACAAATAAGATAAGAGGCGGAGGAGTTCAATAAGAAATCTTTAATTGAAATTGCAAAAAAATTCAAACAGTGCCAGAAAATTTATACTTCTCTTATTGTAACTTTTGTTATGATAGATTATATATTTTGTATTTGATTATAAGGTTTCTTTGTCTTGACTATACATATTTAAATTATTTAAAACTAGTTATAGATTGTTGTGGTTTTTTTAATAAAAGTTTGTAATATACTAATATGGTTGGATTCAAGTTAGATTTTAAGTTTTAGAAAATGAGTTAGGTTAGGGTCGATTCCTACCCAACACAATTTGCAACCCTAAACTCAAGTGGCTTTTGCTTGCTACTAGGCAGAAGGGGCAAAGAGAAGGGCCTGGAAAGTTCTACTTTGCCTACATATGCCAACACCCAAAGGCATTAAGATGCTAGACATAAATCTCTTTAGAGAAGACGAAGGCAATAACCTCGAGCTAATTTGAGAGTCACAGCGTCACGTTCACGCATCTGTGGAGATTGTTGATGAAATCATCCAACTTAATGTCCAATGGCAATAACGTCGTCGCCTTTATATATAAATGCATGATTTTTCGTATAAACCTTAAGGAATATGTGTTAATGTTTCCTACTTTGCAATTGCACTCTTTCTTGCTATTTTGCAATATAGAAAGTTAATGTGTGTTAATAACTCCAAATTAGAATTTGGGTTCAGGTTGGGTCAACATTGGTTTCTGGTTGAAATTCGAGTTTTGGTATTGGGTCAATATAAACCCGATATTGGTTTCAGGTTCTCCTGTGTCTAATTTGGAAAATTTTAAAAAATAAATCTCAAATTTAATTTTGAAGCCAAGTCAAGTTGGGCAAGTTTTGACCAACCCAATACTAACTTACACCCCTACTTGGGAACTATTTTTGTACTAAGCAATTTTGTTGAAAAAAATTTGAATTTGTAGGTTAAATTAGGTTGAAAAGCATGTTCATAGTATAGTTGGGTTGGATAGGGTTAAGTTGGGTTAGAATGAATTGGGTTAAGGTTGTGTTGGGTTAGAATCTTTTAGAAACTGAATTGGATTAGGTTGGGTTGGAATGAAAAGGTGTTAGAATTGGGTTGAGTTGGGATGTGTTGTGCACGCCTACTTGTAACTCATGGCATTCAACAACCGATTCACTGGCGGATTGCCTACTAACCACGGCCTACTAACCATGGCGACTGCGATAGACTGAACTATATGAGCAGAGACATACCAACTTGACTCTGGAGACTTCCTCAGCTATCTCACCTCGAGCTCAAGAAAAACCAGTTCACCAGTGGGATATCCTCAGCCACAATTGACGATTGGAATTGCCGACAACAATTTTACTGGCAGTTTCCCAAGCAAGATCTGCCAGACACCGATGTTGTTCGTATAATCGACGCTAGAAATAACTGATTCTCGAGCGAGCTACCGCCCTGCAACACTCGAGTCAATCAACTAGAAAAGCTCGATCTTCAACGGAACTCATTTTGGGGCGAGATTCCATCCAACGTCGGCTCCTGGAGGGAACTGGCAGAGCTGAACCTATCTGAAAATGACTTTTCTGGAGAAATTCTAGCTCAATTGGGAACCCTATCGGTGTTAAATTATCTCCATCTCTCCAGCGATATCCCGCCTAGCCTGACCGACCTCAAGTTCAACAACTTCAACCTCTATGACAATAACCTCTTCGGAAGAATACCCCACAACTTCGATCGAATCTTTTATCTTAGCCGATGGCGGAATTAGGACCTGTTAGGGGTGCCACTTAGGAGTGTCAACGGCGGGTTAAACGGGTTGGAGCCTAATCTTAATCCTAACCCATTTAATATATCTCAACCCTAATCCGTTTATTAACTCATTTAAAAAACTTCAACCCTAACCCATTTACAACCCATTTAATAAACGGGTTGTATTTGCTACTAATTTTAATGCTAAAAATCTTCAATAAAGTTTGTAAAATTAAATAAATTAAATAACTTGAAGTTAACATACCTGAATTTAATTTATTTTGGCTTGAAAACATCAACTCCAATCTCAAGTCATCTCTTTAATGCCAATTCCTGTTTCAAAATACAACATATTTTATATCTATCAAACAATTCAATCAACGCTATAAATATGGAACTCATAAATATATATTTGAGAAAAATCAAGTAAGACTTCCATTAAGAAAGTAAGACTTTCATTATAATAAAATCAAACAATTGCATTTCCAAAGTTCAAATATCACATGTTGTTATACATTGTTGTCTTAAAACACATAACAATAAGTAGAGTTCAAAGTTCAAACAACTTCGATCTAAAAATAAAAAATAAGAAATAATTGTCTTATGCTCTCCAAACTTGATAGTTCTTCATCCACTGTCTCCATTTTATGTAATATCATTTTAGTACTGAAAATATATAGTAAATGAAATAGATATTAGAAAACAATTAAACATATAAAACTAATTTGTAAAAGATTAAAGAACTATATAAGCTGTCTAAATTTCTACTATTACCTCAATTAAGATCCAACTGTTTAAGAAAATCAATACTCGTCTTAAGATTAACAGAAGTTGTTATAACTGCAAAATTATTGAAAAGCATCAATAAATATATGAACAGAAATAAAATAGTATAGTATAAAGTATGAAAATCAGTTTTAAAAGATAAAAAGTAAATACTTGATTCAGTTGCTTCAATTTCTGCCAAGTTCTCCTCAACTCCTAGAGATTGTGGTGGTGCTTTGATACAATCCTGTGCACCTACCAAAATCTCCATAAGTCGTGGTGTTAGAGAGCTTTTGAATTAATGAAGTACATGTCTATCTATGCTAAAAGCTGATTCTGAAGCAACCGTAGACACTGGAATTGTCAAAATATCTCGTGCTAGATGAGGTAATATTTTGTAGTCCTTATTTTTAGACCACCATGCCAAAATATCAAACCCAGGTGCCCTGCCCACACTTGCTTCTTCTAGATATTGATCCACTTCTATTTTTAAGTGTTCACGCTTTGAGAACCAATCACATTGATACCATGTATCATCTTTACGAACATCATCCGAGTTCATATGAACCTCATCCACCTCGTCACTATTGCCATCTTTAAATACAGTCTCACAAAGCTCAGTTTTATAAATGATATACAACTCATACAATTTTTTCTTTACTTTCTGACCAATTTCTAATGCTTTCTCTAATCCCTGACTCATTTCATAGTACCATTCAATATAACCCAATTTGTATTGTGGATCTAACACAACAGCAATGATTAATAAAATGTTCATCTTCTCAAAAGTCCCCCAATACTTAACAAATTTATCTTTCATTTTTATAGACATTTGCCTCAAGTTCACATTAGGTGACTTTTGAAGAGAGAGTAAGAGCCTTTCAATCTTACAAACTTATACAAAATAAATATTTGAAGTGCAATACAAAGAACCAGATACACGAGTAGTGATGTGATAAAATTTCTCTAAAAATTTACGAATTACTCTAGCATTCTCCTAATCTTTATTAGTTGGAGGATTATTTGATCTAAAAACGTTATCTTTATCAGCAAGGCAATCGAATGCCTTTTGATATCTTAAAGTAGATTCCAACATTAAATATGTAGAGTTCCAACGAGTTGGTACATTCAAGCATAGAGAATGTTGACATGTAATTTCTTCCTCTTTTGTGCACATTTTGAAATTTTGGAGCCTACTAGGAGAACTTTCACATATCTAATAACAAATCGGATTCGAAATATTGAATCTTTGATTTCATCTATACCATCTTTGACAATTAAATTTATAATATGTGCAGCATCTCGAACATGCAAATATTTCCCACCACATAGCAAAGCATTCTTTTTTAATATTATTCTCCCAAAATTCTTTATAGCAACATCATTGGAAGAAGCATTGTCCACAGTGATAGTGCAGATTTTCTTAATGCCCCAACTTTTAAGACTCAACTCAAGAGACTGTGCAATAATATCTCCAGTATGTGGTGATGGGAGAATACAAAAGAAAATAATCTTTTTTTGTATCTTCCACTTTACATTAATGTAATGTGATGTGAGACACAAATATCCTTACTTTTGGTTGGAAGTCCATAAATCAGTAATCAAGGAAATACGATTAACTGATTGTTAAAAAACACTTTCTAGCTTTTCCCTTTCTGACATATAAATATCCACACAATCTTTAGTAATTGTAGCTCTTGTGACAATGCTAAATCTTGGTTGCAAAGAGTTACAAAACTGACGAAAGTCATTCTTTTCAAGAAACTTAAAACGTAATTCATCCTCAATGATCATGCATGTCATTGCCTTCCTAAAGAATTCTTGATCAAATTTCTAGTTACTTAAAACATTTCCGTCTCCTGATCCTGCACTAGTTGAAAATGTCAATCATTGATGTTTTTTTAATCTCTGTCACCATGGGGATACTTGGGGCATTGACTATCCAAGTGTCTTTTAAGTGTCGTTGTACCATGACCACTGTTACATTCATATGATTTCTTGTAATAGTTGCATTTGCATGTCCCTAAAAGCTTTCTGTTTTCATCTTTATCTTTAGTAAAATGTTCTCACACCGCTGAAGTTAACTTCCTAACCCTTTTTGCCTTAGATTTATTCATAAATGATGAAGCAACTTGGGATTCGAGTGTGGGTTGATTAATTTTCATACACTCTTCATCCATATGCAATACCTAATTATATATCAAATGCAACAAGACAAAGCATAAATCATACCATCATGACATGATAATGTAATTTATATAAAACAACCATAATTTATAGTATTCACAATTATTTGATTGTTCACATGTTAACACAAGGCCATCAAAGGAGAATTACCAAAATGAGAAAGTGGGTAGGGCCATCAGCAGGGCTGTTCTCGGTAAGAAAGATCGTTGTCATCCAGGCATTCAGTAGTATGGCTTTCATATTGGTTTAGAATGGATCTTTGGCTGCTTAACTTGTGATAATTCTCTTCATGTTCATGGATATGACCATTTCCCAGATGGGATCAAGGCCATGATAAAACGTGTGGAAGCCTAAAAGGTTTGGGTTTAGACTTTGGCAGGATGCAGTGGGATGAGATGGGTTTCTCAAATTGTGGGAGATGCCAAGAACTTAAAACAACTTCAAGTTTACAATTTTGATGGAATGGATTTTGTTATAGAATGGGGTGAAGTTGGAGAAGGGACATTGGAAAGGCTGGAGTGGTTGTGCATTGATGGGCTGCTGGATTTGACAGGGCTGTTCCGGGGGGTGGGGGAGGTTCCACAAGGTGGGCTTCGATGCCTAAGATCAATTGAGGTTTCCAAGTTCCAACAGTGAGAAGTTGATGTTTCTCTTCTCTTCTCATGGTGCTGCCCCTACCCTTGCCCCTATAGTGAGCAAGCATCTGCCCCTGCCCTTGCTATGAGCAAGCATTCTCCGACAAAAACCATCAAAGCCGAAAGACCCGAAACAAACAACCATGGAAGGAAGAAAATGAAAAACAAAAAATGAAGGAGGAAGGGAGGAAGGAATGCATACCATGCCGTGACTGTCGTCTCCCATCTGTGCTTCCAGTTGTAGGCGATGAAATCTGGATAGCCCGTCTGTGCTAGGGTCGATTTCTCCCGTCTGTGCTTCTAGTTGCAGCCTTGCAGGTAATGGAATCTAGATAGCCCGTCTCTGCGAATGCGATTCGAGTCGAGGCTAGGGCAGCAGGGGTAGGGCTCGTGGTCCTCGAGACGGGCGGGAATCGGGATAAGGGAGCGAGAACTGGGAAGGGCATGCCGGGCCAAAAATTTTGACTTATGCATAAATATTACATATATTATATTAAATGAGTTATACGAGTTTGACGGGTTGACGGGTTACAAACCCTCAACCTTAATCCATTTATTTAATTAAATAGTTGAACGGATTGGCGGATCATAACTCATTTATTCAAAAATCTCAACCCAAACATATTTATTAATGGGTTGGACAAGCGGGTTGACGGGTTGACCATGACCATTAACACCCCTAGTGTCACTCGGATAGGTTTGTACCGGGTTCATGTGAACCTTAACCCAAATCCTAATAATAGAATCCGAGTTGGCGTTGGTTTCGGTCTTGGTTTTGGGTTGAAATCCGAGTTACTCTCAAACTAATCGAAGTTGAAATTACCGATAGAAATAACAAATTTTTTAAATATTATTGCATTAATGCATAAATAATTTACATATGAATATATTTATGTATCCTATGATATTTTTTGTTTTGATTAAAATTAATCTTTTAATTAAAGGTAATTCTAAATACAATGAATGTAATGAATTTACACATAATAATTAAGGTAATATAATTAAAAAATAAGATAAGAAAAATAAATGAGATTACATGAAATCATTATCTAAAATTTTATAAAAGTGAGACTTAAATATCCCATAATTAATTAGTTTATATGCAATAATTTTAAAGAATTGGTATATTTATAATTATTTATAATTATTTATAAATAAAGTTAATTTAAATGTAATATATTCAACTTTTATTGACAAATACAACATTTAGATTTTAGAATAAACGTTTTATAATTTAATTAAGTTATGCTTATATGGAATAACTTTTATCTCGATTATAGTTAAAATACTTAGTACATAAATAAACACAATTACTTTAATAAATTAGGGAGAATACTAGGTTTGGATCGGGTCAGGTGTTGGTACTGGGTTGATGGAAACCTAGTATTGGTCTTGGGTTTTCCGGGTTTGGTTGAAATCAGGTCCAATTTGAAAAATTTTCAAAAAAAAAACTCAAATTTGGTTTTGAAACCAGATCGGGTAGGGCAGGTTCGAATCGACCTAGTACCAAATTGCACCCCTAGGACCTATGGTGGGTGGGGGCAAATTTACAGCTGTCTTTAAAATTTTTATAAATAATTATTGAAGAATCATTTTGATCACATAAAAATTTAAAAATATATTTTTTAAACATCATCCTCAATCTCTTAGGTAAACGAGATCATAACAATTAGGGTGTGTTTGGGAAGTAATAAAACTTTTGGTTAAAAGTTTTTTGTGTAAAATTTTTAAAATTTGTAAAAATAATATGATATAATAGAGATAATAATAATGAGTAAAGAAAATAGAGTTAAAATAGATAAGTTTGTTGTATGAGTAGTTGTGGATAACAGATTGAAAACAAGGTAATTTTCTAGGAAGATATGAAAAAATAATTTAAAAATATGATAGTTATAAAGAGTTAAAAGTTTATATTGAAAATTTTTAAAAAAGTCGTAGGTTTTGCCAAACATTCCCTCGAAAGAAAAGTGCAAAAAATTATGTTGTATTATCATTAGTTTAAAAATAGAAAATTTTGAATTGTTTTAGATCAAAATGATGCATTGTATTTTTAACTATTTGTCTAAATCGAGAAATTAATTTAGTTGAAAATTTTACAAGAAAAATATTAAAAATATAAGTTAAAATAATCTCATGAATTTGCACATACCATAGATTTTGTATATATATATATATATTATAGTAATTTGCAACATTATAGTAATTTTAATGTATAGACATTCATAACATACAAACATTCATCAAGAAGAATATAATCCATGATTTAGATTTTTTTAAAAATTAAAAAAAGATTATTCGGAAAAATTTCACTTAATGTTGTAATATCATATAATAATGTCAACACTACATAGAAGATGCAAAAAAAAATTTCTTATAAGAAAGTAAAAAAATCATTAAAGATATTAAAAATAATAAAAATTAAAATTATTGGAAATAATTATAGTATTATTTTGGATGAGTAATAGTTGTCAAGCACTACAATTACACATGATTTATTATTTCATCTGCTCTAAATTTTTTCTTACTTTCTATTTTTGTAAAAGTGGTTTACTGAATTCAAATTCGTGAAATTATTCCAGCTTACTTTTAAAAGATATTCAAGTATTTCTTCACATATATAATGTTTTGTATCAAAATAATGATTATTTTAATAATTATTCCAATTAATAATGAGGATATTAATATTAATATGGGAATATCATATATTGAGATGAATGATGATGGTATTATTATAGTAAAGCTATATATTAATGATCTTTTACAATTTTTTTATATCTTTAATGGAAAAAGTATTTATATAAATTACTTGTATTATAATATTCAGGCCATTACTTTAATTTTTATATATTTTATTTACTTCAATTTACTTTACTTATATAATTTTACTTGTAATTGATGCATATTTAAAGCATCTTACCATCTTAGAAGGTAAAATTAATATTATATGCTATCAATCTATATCCATCCATTTTAAAAAATTAAACTTATAAAAGAGAAAAATATTATAACTTCATAATACCCAAATGCAAAAATCTATTTTGAAATTATAGATGAAAAGGAGAAGTAAACCAACGAAGGACATGCGGTAACAAAAGAAAGAACTCTAGCCTGAAAAGGAAAGTGGAAGATGGTAATAATCCATTCTAAAGCACTATTATCTAAAATTTATAAATTTTAGTAATTGATTATAGGAATTAAAAGCATGCATATTATAAAGAAAATATTATTGGAATCTATAAAAAAATTAAATTCAAAAAAAATTGTTAACGGAATATTAGGAGAACCAATATTAAAACGGCAAAGAAAATCATCATCAAAATAAATGCATATGAGTACATTAAATTGTAAATTTCGAATAAGAGTGGAAGCAATAATGTCCGGCGAGTGGGGGCAATTTAGAAAAAAATAGTGTACTCTATAATACATATATTGATAATTTTTAAATTTTAGTGAAGGCACTGAAATACATGTGGATCCGCCCCTGAAATCTTAGCTGCTCACCGAAAACCTGAACCTCGGAGTAGGGGTGCAACTTGGGCCGGTTTGAGCCCGAACCCAGCTCACCAAACCCATTTTGAATAGTGTTGAAACTTGTTTTTTCATAACTCAAGCCCAAAAAATCTAAACCCCAAGAACCCGATTTGTAAATATGATAGTGTTAGAGTTCAAGTGAACCCGAACCCGATTTCCCATTTATATTTATTATCAAATATATTATATACATACTATTCAAACAATATTTCTTTATATTCTCCATTTTTTATGTTATTATATCCATATTTGAATACATATTTGATATATTGTAATTTTATTATAATTAAAGTATATTATTTCATGTATATTTATCTTTTATTTCTATTATTTACTTTTACACTTATTAATTTTTTCTTTTATCTTAGTTTTGATGTTAAATTTTTTCTAAAACTATTTTTTATATTACTATTTTAAAAAAATATGTAGTCTGATTATATATTATTATGTTTACTTACATGATTTGTTATTATTATTTATTCATATAAAATTCTAAATTTATCACTTTTAAATAAAATATAAATTCATCAACACAAAATTCAACCCGAAACTAATTTTCAAAAATAGGATTAGGGTTCAGATTTTACAAATAAAATTAGGGTTAGAATTATAGTTAGAGTTAGGATTGATGTTTTATTAATAAAGTTAGGGTTAGGTTCGATATGAAACCTAGTTTCTCCAGCGATGGAATTCGATCAAACGGCTCACATTAGGCAGCGCCGATCCAACGGTCTCCAGCACGTAGTTGGAAATTCGGGACGCAGCTATCGGTCTGACAAGATCAGAACGCCTTTTCCACACTAAGAAGTTTCTCTCTTGACTTTATTGCACGGCCTCCGTAGGCATATCTAAAAGAGTTCAGTGCCGAAATTACAAAAGTTATATAAATTTCTTTAATTTTTGAAAAAATATTTCAAAATGCCATTTATTTTGACATGATTGGCTCCCCTTAAATAATAACATAATCTCTTCATGTGAAATTATCTCACTTGCCAAAGGTCCAAGATCCACCACTGATAATCCCCGTGGTGACCAATACTTGCCACTTTACGAGCTTTGTTATTATTTATAATTTTAAAAATCACGTGGACTGGAAAAAATCATTTTTGAACTTGCCACACTAAAAAATCATTTTTGAACTTACCTACACACCCGAGAGAAGTAAAAGTCTAAATATCTACATAAACATAAGGGTTCCTCCTATGCCAACAAATCCTTAAAGTACGCATTTTGACATTTTGCAAAATAAACTTTAAAATTTCTAATTTTTGCGAAATAAGCTTTACTATTAATTGAGGTAAAAAGTCAAAAAATTCTTTTTCTTGTTCTTTTAATTGAAAAGCAAAAGCACATAGGGTTGAAAATAACATAAAACAACTTAAAGAGTCAAAAAACACATATTTTCACGAATTTTAAACTTATACGATTTATTTTACCAAATGTAAAAAAGCAGGACAAAATGCAACTATGTATACATGGTTTAATCTTTAAAAAGCCCTTAAATTATTTGATGAGTCCATGGACGAGAATGCTGCCCATGATTTGGGGCTTTTAAAGCCCAATGAACTATCCGCATTTGGGGCTTTCGAAATGGAATTTTTTGCACTGGGCCGGCCCATTGTTTTCAAAACCGTACCAGACTAGCCTGATTAGTCGGATTGTGGACCAATAATTTAACGATCAGATGTCCATATGGTTCTGATTTTTATAATTATAATGTTAAAAAAAAAACAAAAATACAGTATTTTTACTTCTCAGCTTCTCTAGCGCACCCCTAAGTTATCTATATGCAACTTATCATAATAATGAGATAAAAATATACTTTATATGAAGAATCCAATTAAATATTAAATTTTAATAGTTCATGCATGATAATTATTTTATATTAATATCTCGGTTCAAAACAATTTAAATTAATGGTTGAACCAATCCAATCTAAACCAGACATAAAACAAGTTAGATTTACGGTTCGATTTTCGACAACACTGGGCCGGCCTACTCTTTCAACGACCTTAGCAACACTCTTGCTGATGAAAGTCAATAGACAAGGATGACTATAATCTGGCGTTGCAAACCAACCACCTTATGCCATGCCCATCTCCGGGCTTCTGTCTCCAATATGCATCGCTCCAAACCAGCAGTTGTTTGACGGCCAGGAAAATTAATGGAGTTGAAACAGGGCGCAGACAATATTCTGGTAAAAGTTCTGATGGCAATTCATCTTCCTGCCCCATCACGCCGCAGTCATCTTTGTTTTCGAATTCTCCCCCTCAAGTACCTAATACTCTCGGTAATCAAATCGCCAACAAGAACAATGATGGTCTAATCCACTGTCAACTGCCAAGTTAATTACGTCAATGGACTGCCACTCACGTTTGTCAATCCTCTCGCTTTCATTAGCCGATTATCCTAGTAATACTTGCCAAATAATAAGAAGCGTGTTTGGAAATCATGAAACTTAAGTCCAAATTTTGAGTTCGAAATTACTTTTTTCAAAGGCTAATGTCAAGATATTGGGCACCCCACAAGGAAAAAGAAAAAGAAAAAAAAAAAAGGAATCCAGAAAGAGTGACTAGACGACGATAATTTAAAAAGTCATTTCATGTATCAATGATAGTCAATCACGGCTTTTATCATGTTCAATTTCTTATAAAGAAATGCTTGATCAGTGAGAGTCTTACGTACCCCACCCCTTGTCTGTGATCCAAATCAAGAACCGGGCCTCGTAATGTTCCTTAATGCACCTAACCCAGTAGAATACTTTGGCTATTATTTATTTTCATGTTTAAATTTTCAGATGTTTAATTAAGTAACTAGGAAAATTTTAGGAAAAAATTAAAATAGACGAACTTTTTAGCGGTTGAAATCTATCGCTTTGGATTACATCTATCGTTAAAAATATTAACTCTATGAAAGGAATAACCGTAAAAAGTGAATCATGATAAGATTTCCCTAATGATAATCCCTTTCTATTCGTTGGATATTATATACGATTTTCAGAAGTTTTATTTAATGCGCCCACTGGAATGATATATATTCGCACTAAGCGGGCTAAATATGAAAAATCTTCATGTGGCTGTGGGTGAGCAATTGTTTGTAGAAATGCTTGACTGTTCTTATCCTCATATGAAATCTCTTTCTTATGTAACCACGTACATTTTAAACATTTAGATAGTTGATGAAAAATTCACTCTATTTATTGTATTTAACATCACTTCCGTTATTATGAAAATCATTTCATTTGTCCAATGTTATTATATATGACCTCATTTACAAATATGCAAAATCAATATAATAAAATAATTTAATGCCAAATATCAATTTTCAAGAAATATTTTTAACTTCTAAACCATCTAAAATATCATTACTATATGGATAAATAATTCTGTAAAGTATTACTACATTCCAATGCATATGTGCAGATCTAAATATTTTTCTTAATTTATACGTAAATGTACCTATTTTTAAGCAAATGTGATCTATTCATATATTGAATTTGGATGAAAATTAGTCTTATAACTAAACAAATAATATTAAATATAATAAATGGATTAAATTTTCCATCCAGCAACAAAATCTTAAAATTCGAGGGATTATATAAAACTACTTTTATGTAACTTGGTTATCTGGAAGCAAGCCTCATATAAGAAAGAACTCTTGATTTGCCAAGTTACTAAAGTTTTCTTTTTGTAACTAAAAAAAAAGTTGTAGGCATAAGAATTATTCTTTGCAATAAAAAATGTAATCATCATTAAAACAAAAGCTAGTTTTTGTTATACCGTGATGTGATTCTAATATTCAGTAATCAAATTATCTTTATTGGGAGGAGGGTTGGAGTGTGTTATCAATCTATTGAGGTAAATTCTTCTAATACCCATAATATTTATCTATTATTCTTTTTTTATCCATAATATTTTAATAATTTTTCACACATTCACAACATTTCACCGTAATTGCTATGTAAGCTTCCGTTTAACTTTCACGCCGAGCAAAAATATGGCCGTTATCTTTTTCAAATACCCAAACTGCCCATGCTTGCTCATCCTTCCTTCCATCTTCTATTTCTTCTTGGCTCTCCTCACGTTACCCCCTTTATTCCCCGTCACCCTCCCTTTGCACTCAGATCAGTGTCGGAATAGAGTTGGATCGTCGGTTGGGTTTTTTGTGCATGCATAACCATGCTGAGTAGGTAACAGGTTTTCTCATTCGCAGACTCAATGGACTGAAGAAACACTTCCATCATTTTCTTAAGGAAAAAAACGAAAAAACAAAAAAAGCAATCGCATACACCAATCTTTCAGTATACACGATTCATGCACGCTTCCTGTACAGGCACTTCCATGGGAAATATAAACGGAAAGAAGAACAAGAAAAGAAAACCAACGCGGTATACACGATTTTAGAAATATATACGAAATTACGACAGGATTGCTGTACAGAGGCAGCAGAAATGCATGTATACTACTTTCCCCAAATCTTGAAACTGTCGGAACATCCCCGCTTCGAGCGACATAATGATGAAGACGATGACTATTCCTTCCAACTTTAAACCCAAAACAGGCATTGAAAATTGCCATTGGTAACTAAAGCGCCAGAATTTTCTATTAGATATCTTCGGAGATCTCATTTTGATTCAGTGTTGGTGTAAATTTCAAGGACGACATTGAAGCTTTTAGATCATGAAATTTTCAAGAAAAACGAAAATAATTATGTTATTGGAGGGATTATAGTCAGGCATGCCAACTTCCCTTGAACAGAAACCGGTGTTCGTTCTTGGATAACTTCTTGATAATCCTCTTCGCATCTGTTATTCCTGCTTCTGCAAGACTTTCTAAATGCTTGAGATATGTTGATGCTAAGATTTTTCTCCTCCCTGCGTGTTATTTGACAGGACAAAGACAGAGAAATGGCTGCCTTCCTACGTAAATTGTTTTTTTGATTTTTTGGAACCAAAAGTAGCAGAGATGCATGTCTACGACTTTCCTACATCACCAGCTCTTTCACCCACTTCAAATTCGGTGTCATTCATCTCTCTCATGCGATATGTCAACACCATCCATTGACTTCACCAGGTCCTCCATTGTCACCTCCTTGCAGCTTATCCTTGTCAGCAATAAATTCAGCGATGAAGCCGGCAGCGATCGACTGCCAATGTTGCCTCGCGGCATGAAGAAGGTGAACATCCGCCTTGATCCAACGACCGTCGGGGGAGCGCAGGGGCGAAGCGATCGAGAATCTGATCAAAGTGGAAGTCGGCGAGGTGGCAAAACCACAAACGACGCAGACGTGGGGGCGAGGCGGTAGGATGCGGAGCTGGCGCGGTGAGTGCGCGAGAAGTAGATATGGCGCTTGCGGTCGCCGAACCGGAGAGGGGTGGAGGGAGCTGTTGGAGTTGCGGATGAGAATCCGGTTCAAAGCAGCGGCAATTTATGAGTAGCTATTACTAGCAATGTTTTAAAAATCGAACCGGGAACTTAACCGTTCCAGGTCCAACCGGTTCAACCGTGGTTCGAACCGTTATGAACCGTGACATTTATTTTAATTATTTTAAAATTAAATTAAATATATAAATTTTATGTAATATAAAAATTACACTTGTCATCAACAA
>JAXCLR010017201.1:0-25912 GCA_035584095.1 Annona squamosa | reverse complement strand
AGGGAGAACAATCAATATGAAGAAAATCAAGTAATCAAAGTCATCTCTAAAGATTTCAAGTTCATCAAGCAAGCTGCTGAGGTGAAGTCGCACCCGAAGTCGACTCCACTTGCGACTTAGGTCAAGTCGAGGACCAAGTCGACCTAGGCTGGAACTTGAAGAAGTAGTGAAAAGGCAAAGTCGCACCTGAAGTCAAATCCATTTGCGACTTGGGCGAAGTCGCACCTGAAGTCGACTCCACCTGCGACTTAGGTCGCAACGGTTGGAAAATTTTCGAACGTTGGCGCATTAAATGCGCAAGAAGAACCTTGCTTCAAACTGCTAAGAGCTGCTTGCTGAATTTTTAAGCCTACATTACAAGTTATTCTCTGTGCCAAAACTGCCTCTACACAATAGTAACATGCAGAAACTTTCTTTTATTCTTATTGTTGTATTGAACTTATTTTAGCTTGGGTAGCTAAGATCAAGTGTAAGCAAAGTAGTGTGTGATTAAAGTAGAACTCGTCATCTACTTGTGCTGTGTATTGTATATGCCCCCTAGAGCTAGAATCTAGAAGAGAGCAGAGGCTCTGGTTGTATATGTCCCCTACAGCTAGAATCTAGAAGAGAGTGAAGACTCTAGTTATATTCGCGGAATACATAGTGGAACCCAAGTCACAAGGGGTGTGCCCGAACCACTATAAAATCTTGTGTGCTCATTTTTGTTTTTGCTCTTTACACTATTGCTTTCCTTTTTGTTTCTTCATAAAGGGTACTAGATCAATCTGGGGTAAAGTTTCTGTTTAAGTTTTAAATTTTTAATTACCCAATTCACCCCTCCCCTCTTGGGTAATCGCCATTAACTCGGGATCAACACAAGGCATGGGTTTCCTCTTTGTTAAGAGGAGTTATTTAATGAATAAGAATATACCATTAAACCCTGTGTAGTCACTAAACGGGTTATAAATTTATCAATTTCACTTTATTTAATGGCATGGGAACATAACAATTAAATAAGGTGTAATTAGCTTTGTATAGTGTTGGAAGACATATAGAGATTATTGAACTTGGGCTAGTAAATCCATGCACAATCCAATTAAAAAGAACCAATGCGATATAGTTTAGATTCAAGGATTCTGAGTTATCCATATGTCATCCCTAATTATTAAACTCGTTTTTAGTATCCTTGCAGTTCTGTGAACTCTACTTTGATTTCTTATTGCAGTGTTAGCTTTAGTTAAATTTATAAATTTAGAATTTTCTACCCACCGAAAGTAACTAAACTAATTAATAATTTCGGTTAACAATTCCTTGTGGGAATGATACTTTACTCACTCTTTATTACTTGACACGGCATGTATACTTACGTAAATAGCAAACATTTTAATTGACATATACATGACTCATCAAGTTTTTGGCGCCGTTGTTGGGGAATTGTTTAGCTAATTATTGTTAGTTTTATTGCTTTCTTGTATAATTCTGTAGAATAGTTTATTTTCATAATTTGTCTTAGTTTAAAATTTCTTCTGCTAGTTCAATTGAATAGGTTTTTGCAAATTAATCTCATATTTCATGCGGCGAGGCAGAGCCAGAAAGGAGATTTTTATTCCTTTAGATCTGAAACACGAATGAACTTATTTGAGAAGGCGTCGTAAGAGTAGGGAAGCTAGGAATCAACAGCATAATATGGAATGCATCGAGAACCAAGACGAGAATGTTCATGCAAATTAACAGGAGAACCAAAGGATCAAGATTCCAATTCATCCACCTCAAGATGATCCAAACCAACCCATTTGAGATCTCATTGCGCTTGGCCAAAATGCAGTTTAGACTATCATCACACCTCCTCTTATCGACACCAACAATTTTGAAATCAAGCCCATGATTTTCCAGATGCTCTAGTCCTTTAGGCATGTAGCGCCCTCAACCTGAGCGTCACATCCTAAGCCTTACCTCAGGATCGTTATTGATTGGTAAACATGATCAGGATTGTTGCCCTGTCACAAGGAGGGTTTTTAACGGATAATTATCCAATTTAATATATTTTTATAGGAGTTTATTTTGTCATAATTATTTTTGAAGCAAAAACTAAGTCATTTCCAACCATTTCACACACAACAAAGCATGTTGTTCAAGAAACATTTCAACAGTCTCCTAAATCAGATGTCACTGCATGAATTAACCATGGTTGTTATCATAAAAACAACAACGTAATTACATCCATTCAACATAAGTTTTTCTATATCATAATAACTGCTAATGTTTTTCTCTCACTTTAAATATATTTCATTTGCTCTTTTACCAAGTCTCTTCTTTCACTTGTATATGGGTTCGGAAAATAAAAACGTGAGTTGTACACTCAATAAGCAATCTTTATGTATATTTTCAAGCAAAGTATTTAAAAGGTAACATTTTCTAAAAATATTTTTCCTCCATTTAGTAGACATACTTATCAAGTGATCAATTACCTACGGAGCAAAAATCTTTTATTTATAATCATTATAGAAAGCAATATTATAACCCCTCGAGGATATATAATGTCAATGAGATGAATGCATTATGATCCCTTAGGATGGAAGCTTGCTAGGCCACCATCCGTCATCATATTCCTGGAGAAATATTTCTCGCTTGCCAAGTTAGCCAAGTTGAGGATGGACATAGTCTCATTCAAGCAACACAGAGAGGAGACCCTATCAGAGTCATGGGATCACTTCAAAGACCTGCTCCGAAAATGCCTGCATCATGGAATTCAGCTGTGGGTTCAAATTCAAAGTTTTTATAATGGTCTTCAGGATTCCACTTGACACATGGTGGATTCTTTGTCAAACGGTTCTCTGCTAGGGAAAAGCTATCTAGAATCATACGCCCTGCTCGAAAACATGGCAGCCAATACCTATCAACTACCGTTGATAGGAGCTGAAGTGGTGGTCTACTTCAACTGGATGCAGTTTCAACAATTAAAGCCCACATCAACGCCTTATCCCAGCAGATTCAAAACTTATCCAAGCCGGCCAGTGTTAGTGCACTAGGGGCGTCTACACCACAGTAGCTGACACCAGTAGACATTTACACGCGGTGTGGTGAATTCAGCCATCCTAGTAATGAATGTGCCTCCAATTTGGAGTCTATTAATTACGTGAGAAATTTCTAAAGAAATCTAACAAATCACTATGGAAACAGCTACAACCCAGGCTAGAGAAATCATCCCAACTTCTCATAAAATAATCAGATGAGGCTGAATCAACCATCGGGATTCTCGCAGCAGCCCCCGCATCAATAACCAGCAAGACCAATGCATTTCGATCCACCACAGCGAGAAGATAATAAATCTGATATGGAAAACCTTTTTATGCAACTCGTGCAATCCCAAATCACGACAAACAAAAACTCGGAAGAACAGATAGGCCAACTGGCCTCAACTCTGAATAACCGGCCTCATGGTCTGTTGCCAAGCGACACCGAGCAAAACATGAAAGGAAAAGGCAAAGAACAAGTCTAAGCAGTCACGTTGTGTTGTAGAAAGCAGTTACCCGATGCAATTTCACCAAAATCGATAATTGAGCTCATGAATCCTTTGATTCAGCGGTCATAAGAACCAAAAGAACCAAACACTACTCAAAAGCAACCGTATGTTAAAATCTCCACAAATCAAAGGTTGCCTCCTCCATTTCCACAAAGATTCACAAAGACTAAAAAAGAGAGCTAATTCAAGAAATTTCTTGAGGTATTGAAGCAGTTACATATCAATATACCTCTCATTAAAGCCTTGGAATAGATGCCAAGCTACGCTAAATTTATGAAAGACGTGCTATTGACAGAATTCGAGACGGTGGCATTAATAGAGGAAACCAGTGCTAGGGTGCAAAGGAAGCTGCCTCCTAAGCTCAAGGACCTAGGGAGTTTCACTATCGCCGTGTGCAATTGGAAACCAATATTTTGGGAGAGCTGTATGCGACTTGGGAGACAACATTAATCTCATGCCTAAGTCGATTTTCAGAAAACTAGGCCTCGGGGAAGCCCGACCTACAACAGTGATGCTGCAACTGATGGATCGATTTATCACATATTCGGAAGGTATTATTGAGGATGTTCTTGTCAAGGTGGACAAGTTCATCTTTCCTGTAGATTTTATTATCCTAGATTATGAAGAAGATCAAGATGTGCCAATTATTCTAGGTCGACCTTTCCTCGCAACAGGCAATGCAATAATCAATGTTCGAGCTGGAGAATTAACCATGCAGGTGCAAAATGAAATAGTCACGTTTAATGTGCTCAAGGCAATACAGAGCCCAACTGATTCCGAGGATTGCTTAATGATTGATATGGTTAACTCAAAAGTTCAAAAATTTTCCTCGACTAGTATTGAGAAGGACCGGGAGAAGATTGAAATTAAGGACTGCGAGTTATCTGCTGATACTGAAGACCGACTCACTGATCACATCGGGCTCAAATGATTGACCGAGCCAATAGAAAGCTAGGACACAGAAGATAAAGCCAATGACAGAATAGAAGGGTATACAATGAAGAAAATTAGACTTTTTCATATCCAAATGCCCCTATTCTACCTGCCGAAAAGTCAAACTTGGCATGACTCAATGGACCAATGGGCTAAAGTTAGGTCTGAGCCTCCATGTTGCAATCCGAATGGCAAGGAGCTTGAGGTGGTGAAACTGAAAGAAGATTAAACAGCAGAAGCGTCGGGCTGAAGACGTTAAGCTTCGCGCTGAATGGGAGGCAACCCATTGCTTATTTTCATTATAACTTGTATTTTTATTTTTAGGAAAATAACTTGGAGCATAATTTCACAAAAATCATATTTGGGAGCAACTGGAGAGAAAAATTCAAAAAAAATCGCTGAGGAAGATCGACGCCTAGGCGCTGCATGGGGGCGCCCCGGCACCATGTTGAAAATCCCAAATAACATAGAGAATGAACTGGCGCCCCGAAGCCGAGTCGTGGACAACGCAACCCGGACGCTTTATAAGACATGGGTTAGGATGTAAACCCTAACCCTTACACCCCGACACCGAAAACCCCCCCTTTCTCATTGTTATTGATCTTGCTTTTGATTCCAAGCTTTTGCAACTCAAATCCAACACCATTTCATCAAGAAATCATCCTCCCATTCCATCCATTTCGTTTCCCATTTCATTTCCCTTTCTCCACTTTGCTTAGATCCACTCAAATCCATTCAAAACTCCACTTTTTCATTACCAAATCCCAAGCCCCACACCTACGTTGGGATTCTTCTCATTTTTCCTGTCATTTGGGCCCCATTTTGAGCCCCACAATCATCATCTTCTCTGCCCAGCGCCAGAAACTACTGTTAGTAGATAGGCGCCTAAGCACCGCTACCTCACGACCCGGTGCCAGTGCAGAAAAGACAGAATTGTATTTTTTCAAACAACAAGCTCCCGGGGTAAATTTTCTGTTCTTTGGTGAATTTCAAGTATTGCTAGTTGTTTGGTGATTATTTGAGTGGAGAATTGGATTGGATTGGTTGAATTGTGTGGATTGGGCGGCAGACTGGAGGTTGGTTTAGCTTGCTTAGCTTGGTGATTTTCTTTTTGGCTTGTTGATTGTTGTGGACGGTTTTGGGTGCCTTATCAGAGTGTTGTTTGTTTGGTTGTGATGGATTGTTGATTGTTGGAAACTAGTGGTTGGAGATATGGCTTCATCATCAACAACCGAGAGGAAGAAAGTATAGGAGCCCGTGGAATTCGATGCCAACAAGTTCATGTCCGCGCAGGCTTTTAAGCAATACACGGACTAGCTCCAGAAGAGATCTAATTCCAGAACAGGGAATCAAGATTATTGCTTTCTCAAACAACTTCATCAACGCGCTGAATGCCCATGGTTGGAAGAAATTCCTCGCACATCCAGAGTCGGCGATCATTCCAGATGTTAATGAGTTCTACGCTATTGTGGTGGACCATGAGCAAGGCAGGGTAAAGGTCCGGGGCAAGATCGTCCCATTCCACGCAAAGGCAATCAGCTCATATTATGAGGTGGTTTCTTTCGATCACCTGAAACCAGTACCAGGAGTTCTTAGCGTGAGAAGACCGAGATGTCAACTCCATTACCATGCATCTCTGCGAACGGCCTTCGACATGGAAGTCTATGGGAGGACAGCTCATGTCCTTCAAGCACAGTGAGATGATGTTTGACAGGCGGCTGTTCTTCCATTTTGTTTCAACCCGAATGCTATCATTGACCAACGTCAATGAGGTGACGACAGAGCATTGCTTCTACATGCCATTTATAGCAGCATGACAATTGACGCGGGCCGGCTCATCTACCAGCAGATTTGTGATAGCAAGATTGCATCTCGGGGTAGCTATTTCTTCCGATCCCTCATCACCGAGCTCTGCAAATGGGCAGGAGTCAAATGGGAGCCGACGGAGGAGGTCCTGAACTGTCAAGCCATCATTGATGACCTCTCCTACTGCACCCAGCCCCAAGTCTGTACCGCTACCATGCACCCCTGAGCAGCTCCACCAGTGGGTCCCTCCTCACAGCCGCTATCCACGAGTGAGCAGCTAACCAACCTAGAGAACTTGGTTGTAGCCCAAGCAAAGTACAAGCACCAGCATGATAGGGCGATGGATGCCTACTTACGACGAATAGTGGAGGACCGCCAGATCAACGTCTCCACCCTCTCACCTTTCCTGTCGACGCCACCAGAGGTCAGAGCATGCTTCGGGCAGCTATCTCAGCCCTAGCCAAATGACAGTGAGGATGAGGATGCGACGGAGTCCAATTTGATGGAGCCTCGGAGCTTTCATTTTTCTATTTTTATTTTCTTTATTTTTTCTTTCCATTGTACTTTCATTATTAGTTCATTCTAAGTCATCATGCATTGAGGATAATGCATCTCTCAAGTTTGGGAGGTGTATAATTCTCAACCATAGGTTAGTTTTTCATATTTTATTTTATATTAGTTTTTCATGTTTTATTTTATTTGCATGTATGTCAATTCTAGCTAATGAAAATTATCTTTGTTTCAATCCATATTATTGTGAAAATGTGCAAGGTTGTGATCAATGTTGACTTGAAATTGAATCATGAAAAGAATGGGCAATTCAGATTAAAAACCAAGTACAAAAGCAAGTTGAAATTGACATCTGAAAGAATTAAAAGGACTTTCATAATACATTATTCTAATTCAACTATATGTCAATCTTCCAGATTGAAATGATGAGAACTGAATTAAATGAATGCTAACGAAGTACTTTAATGGGTTCAGAAATGATATTATTTTACCTAAATCATACAAGCATGTTCAGTACCCCTAACAAGGCATAAAAAATAAAAAGGGGGTGGTTGACCTGAGCTGAGTAACTGGGACTTGGCATCAACAAATGGCAAGGTTCACGTAAAAAGCAAAGGACGATCACAGTAATAACGCTTTAAAATTAAAATTCTCACTAGATACCCTGAAATATGGTAAGGGGAGCTAAAAAACAAACAGATCTCCAGATATCCTGAAATATGGTGAGGAGAATTTTTACAATAAGTTTGGGGGGGGGGGGAAGAATGTGCAGTTGGTAAAAATTGAATCAAGTGACTTATTATTATTCTCTATGACCAGTTAGTTCAGCTTAAACCTTGGTTTGCCTATTTCCATTAATTTTCTAACCTGTTTTCTGATCAAATGAAAGGTAACATGTTGAATTATGATCATGTATTAGAAATGTTTGGCACCCACATGTGACTTGGTTTGAGAATGAAAATGCATGCCTTGTTTATATAATGAAGGATTTTTCAAGTTAGGTTAATCTTGATCTTGTAAATAGATAAGTGGATTGATCAAAGCATAATAGGAAGCGAATAGAGTTGGTAGAGTCTGCATTCATTGATTGATTGATTGATTCATTTATTCATTATGTTTGCATGTATTACTCGAGGACTAGTAACATTTAAGCTTGGGGGTGTAGTAACTCGTAAAAATATGAGTTATCATAGCCCATTCAAACTTCATTTGTGCGTTAGTTCGAGAGATTAGGCTTAGTTTGCATCTATTTAGCTTAATTTCTACTCACTTTGCATTTTAGGAGCATTATTTAGTTTTTGCACATTTTCAGCAGTAATTAAGCATTTTTAGTTCATTTACTTAGTTTTTCCATCTTTTGCAGGAAGGACGAGACACATGAAGGCATGCGAGCGAGTGGAATGTAGATCGAGACAAGTCACGAGGCAGGTGGATGGCGACTAGGTGCCACCCTACGTGCCCTTTCCATGACACCAACACAATTCAACACACAAAGAGTTTCCAGTGAGTTGGCGCCTAGGCGCCAGCCAGCGGTGCCCAAGCGCCACTTCATCAACATGCAACCAATTTTAGAAAGTTTTGAAGCCACAATTTATACTTCTTCTAGGGAGTTGGCGCCTAGGCGCCAAGGCATGAATTCCTAGGGTTTGTAGAAAAGTTCCAAGTTGTCCAGCACACAGAGAGTTGGTGCCTAGGCACCAATACGCATCTGTACACATAATTTTCAGTGCATAGGCTACGTAATTGGACTCTATAATTAGGTCCTAGGGGTTCACACGTGAGAGGGAGGAGGAGAGAGCCCAGAAATGAACTACAAAGCAGGAGAAAAAGGAAATCGCGATCAAAGCACAAATTGAAGAGGAAATTCAACTTCGTTGGTGGAAGCCACCGAAAAACCAGTTTTCTCTTATTCTTTCTATTTTTCTTTCTCTGCTTTCATGGATACTTTTAACATGGATGTAATAGATGTTGTAATCATGTCTATGAACTAAACCTCTATTAGATGGATAGTTAGGATGAATTGAATTCTAAACTATATTATTTTTTTGGTTCTTTGAAATTTAAGAATGAATATTTGATTTTATATATGTTTTACCTTTGCATGTGCAGATTTAATGCTTTTTACAAGATTAGCTACCTTGTAAGATGATTTAATTGCTTGATTTATCCTTGGAAGAGGAAAATCTCTGCTAAATCCATGTCCAAGGCATAAGTTTCCTCTTTTTTAAGAGGCGTCATTTAACAGATAAAAATATATTATTAAACCCTGTATAGTCACTAAACGGGTTATGAATTTATCAATTTCACTTTATTTAATGGCATGAGAACATAATAATTAAATAAGATGTAATTAGCTTTATATAGTGTTGGAAGACATATATAGAGATTATTGAACTTAGGCTAGTAAATCCATGTACAATCCAATTATAAAGAACCAATGAGATATAGTTTAGATTCAAGGATTCCGAGCTATCCATCTGTCATCCTTGATTATTAAATTCTTTTTTAGTATCCCCGCAGTTCTGTGGACTCTACTCTGATTTCTTATTGCAGTGTTAGCTTTAGTTTCATAAATTCAAAATTTTCTACCCATCGAAAGCAACTAAACTAATTAATAATTCCGGTTAACAATTTCTCATGGGAATGATACTTTACTCAATCTTTATTACTTGACACGACACGTATGCTTACATAAATAGCGAGCATTTTAATTGACATACACGCAGCTTGTCAGCATCCAAGTAATCGGTTAGATCAAATGCTGACCCCTTTGGATACCATAATCCTAGATTAGTGGTTTTGATTAAATATCTGAAAGATTTTTTTACAACTTTTAGATATAATTCATTTTTACATGATTGGATTCTTGAACACATACAAACACTAAACAAAATGTTCGGTCTAGAAGTAGTCAAATATAACAAAAATCCTATCATGCTTCTATAAAGTTTTTGTTTGATAGATTTACCTTTTCCATATTTATCGATCTTGATGGTAGAACTCATTAGCATGTTTGCTGTTTTGCTATTTTGCATTCCGAACTTCTTTAGCATTTCTTTGACGTATTTGGACTAGTTTGTAAAGATTCCTTCAGCTAGTTACTTAATTTGCAATTCAAGGAAGAAATTTAACTATCTCATCACGCTCATTTTAAATTCACTCTGCATAATCTCAAAAAATTCTTGGCATAAAGTTTTAGTAGTAGCATCGAAAATTATATCATCTATATAAATTTGAACAATTGAAATATTTTTACTCTTGTATTAGATAAATAACATTGTATCAACTTTTCCTCTTCGAAAGTCATGATTAATCAAAAACTTGCTTAACCTTTCATATCAAGCTCTTGGAGCTTGTTTGAGTCCATATAATGCTTTTGTTAATTTGAAAATAAATTTTGAATGATCCTTTTCTTCAAATCTAGGAGGTTGTTTAACATATACTTCCTTATTTAAGTAACCATTCAAAAATATGCTTTTCACATCTATTTGAAATAATTTAAAGTCCATGTGAGAAATGAAAGCTAGTAAGATATAGATGGCCTCTAATCTAGTCATAGGAGCATAGGATTCTTCAAAATCAATTTTCTCTTCTTGGGAATATCCTTTGGCTACTAATCTGACTTTGTTTCTCACTATAAGTCTACTTTCGCCTAATTTGTTCCTAAAAATCCATTTGGTACCAATAACCGTACAATCTTTAGGTCTAGGAACTAGATATCATACTTTATTTCTTTCAAATTGATTTAGTTCTTCTTGCATTATAGCGATCCAATTTTCATCATTGATAGCTTGATCGATAGAGTTTGGTTCAATTTTAGACACAAAAGCAAATTCTCCATAAATATTATGTCTAGACCTTCTAATTTTTACTCCATCTATAATGACAATAACTTGCTCGATTGGATGGTCGTTTTTGAATGTTAAATCAGTAGAAGGTTTATAAAAACTATTACCTTCACTTACCTTTTCCTCCGTGGAATTCTCTTGCTTTGCTTCAGCTCCTGATTGTTGTTCTAGTTGTCCCTTTTCTGTATTCTTTAATGTCTCATCTGCATCACTAAACTTAGCCTCCTTTTCGGGATTTTGTTTAAATTCATCGAATACAATATGTATTGATTCTTCTACTATTTGATTTATTTTGTTAAAGATTCTATATGCTTTGCTATTTGATGAATAATTAATAGATATTGCCTCATCACTTTTGGTATCTAATTTTTTCAAGTTTGTTTTTTCATTATTCAATACATAGCAAGTACATCCAAAAGCATGAAAATATGAAATGTTTGGTTTTTTGCCAATCCATAGTTCATATGGGGTCTTTTTCAAGATCGCTCTTATGGTAACTCAATTTAGTACATGACATGTTGTACTTGCAGCTTCACTCTAAAATCTTTTGGATAATTTACTCTCATTTAGCATAGTTCTAGTTATCTCTTGTATTGTTCTATTTTTTTGTTCAACTACTCCATTTTGTTGGGGAGTTCCTAGTGCAGAAAATATATGGTAAATTCCTTTCTTATTACAAAATTCTATAAATTATTTATTTTTCAAATTCACTACCATGATCACTTGTAATAGAAATGATTATGTTTTATTTTTCATTTTTCACCAAATTTAAAAAAGTGACAAACATAGAAAATGCTTCATCTTTGCTAGCTAAGAGAATTATCTATGTAAATCTTGAAAAATCATCTACTATAACAATTACATACTTTTTCCCATAAAGAGTTAAAATGTCTGATGGCCCGTAAAGATACATATGTAATAGTTCAAGTGGCCTAGTTGTTGAAATTTCTTTTTTAGTGAAAAAAGACATTTTGGGTTTCTTGGATAATTGACATGATTTACATATTTTGTCTTTATCATATTTAAGCTTAAGCAATCCTTCCACTAAGCTCTTTTTCCACAAGGTCTTAATATTTGACATATTTATATGTCCAAGCCTTTTATATCATATCCATGGATCATTTTCAATGGCTATAAGACATTTTCCATCAAATTCATCAAGACAAACTAAATATATATTTCTATGTCTTTTGCCACTAAAGACTATGTGATCATCATCAAATACATTGTATATAGAGGATTCAAGTACAACTTTATAGCCTTTATCACACAATTGACTAATGCTCATTAAGTTGTGTTTAAATCCTTCAACAAATAATACATCCTCAATACATGCATTTGAATTTCCATAAACTTTTCCTTTACCTTTGATTATACCTTTTTCGTTCTTCTCAAATGTAACTATTCCTTCACTACATGATTTGATCGTATAAGACAATCCTCAATACATATTGTTGGCCTTTGCTTTAAGACATACCTCTTCATTGCTTGTGCGGTTTGTTGAAGTGGTTTGTCCTTCCAAAATTTCTATTACAGCAAGGCAAATGTTGTTATCTTCCTCCATCATGGCCATGTAACATATCCTTGCACAATTTGCAACCTCATTGTCTTCATTTGATGAGCAGTTTGCTGTAGACATCTCCTCATTGACGCACATCCCTCTTCCTTTGGCTTTCTGAAAATTTCAATTTTCCATTTCGTTATTTCCTCTCTCACCGTTCCTTTGTCTTGTTCTCCTCCGGTGTGGGACACTGAATTTGCATATGTCCCACTCCTCTACACCGGTAGCATTTGCTTGTCTCATTCTTTTCCTCCTTTATATTTCTTTCTTTGAATCCTTAAAATTTTTTTTTTGCTCACAAACTTTTTGAATCTTCTAGTGAGTAGGATGATCTACTCATCGTTGTTTTGAGAAGATGAGGTGGACTCATCTGAAATTGTTGCAGCCTTTAAAGTGATTACTATTTTACCTTTATGCTGCTCCTCGTTCCTCCTCTTTATTAGCTCATGTGACATGAGTGAACTGATAAGATTTTCCAGCCTTAGGGTGTTTAGATCTTTTGCTTCTTCAATGATTGTAGTCTTGGGAGTCCACGACTCAGGTAGCGCCCTTATAATCTTCATAACTTGCTCAGATTCATAAATATCTTTCCCGAGACCTTTTAGTGCATTCGTGATCTTTGAAAATCTAGCAAACATCTCAAAAATATTTTCGATCTCAAGCATTTTAAAGCTTTCTATCTCTCCAATCAAGATATTTCTTCTTATCCCTTGGACTTGAGAAATTCCCTCATAGATAGATGTCAGTGTATCTCATATTTCTTTGGCGGTTTGAATGTGGGAGTTCATGGCTCTAGCATTGCTCTTTATAGTCTTAACCTCCTCCTCAAACCATGCAGAGGCTCTTACATTAATTGGCAGCACAACACCATCTTGAATAGCAATCCAAGAATTTATGTGTGTAGCTATAATGAGTTGTTTCATTATTAACTTTTAGTAACCGAAGTTACTCCAATCAAAAAAAGGTAGCCTCGTAAATGATTAGCCTTCGGTGAATGCAGAGGTGGAAGTTGGTTGGGATGCCATTAGTAAGATCTCTTTGGTTTAAATTCAAATAACTGCTCTAATACCACTTGTTGGTCCTGAGTTTATGGCAATTACCTAAGAGGGGAGGAATAAATTGGATATTTTAAAATTTTTTGCTTAAATAGAAATTTTTCCATTTTTGTAGTTAATCCCCTAAACGAAGTAATTAGAAAAATGGAGAGAAATAAAGCAATAAAACAAAAACAGTTAAGCCATAATAAGAGACAAAGGTTTATAGTAGTTCTTCCCTACTCTACTCTTCTAAGCTCACACATGTTGTACTTAGGTTCCACTATTGGATTTCAATACAGCTAGAGTAGCAGCTCTTTTCTACATTTCAGTTCTAGCGGGCTTGCACAAATACAACACAAGTAGATGACGAGTCACATTTCAGTCACAACACAAGTAGAAGAACTTGTAGATGTAGTAGGAAGTTCAGCAATGTAGCTTTTAGCAACTCGGAACACAGTTCTTCACTTAAACTTGTTGTAGATCAACTTGAATGCAAAAGAGAGTGAAAGGTGAGCTCAATGAATGCTTCTTTAACCTCTTTCACGTCCCTTTGAAGCTCCTTAAGTAATGAGAAGGAAATCAGAACATTTGGTGCTGGGTGTCTCCTATTTAATACGCTAACATTCAAATTTTTTCAATCGTTACGAACTAAGTCGCATATGGAGTCGACTTGGTATGCAACTTCATCCAAGTCCTATGATAAAGTCAACTTCGGATGTGACTTTACCCAAGTTGCAAGCTGGAGTCAACTTCGAGTGAGACTTCGGTCTTCGGCTTCCACTTTGAAGTTCTAACTTCAGGTCGACTTGGTCTCAGACTTGACCCAAGTCGCAAGTGAAGTCGACTTTGGATGCAACTTCACCAACCATATGACAATCTTAGAACTTTGGAGTCTTGCAAGCGATCTTAATATTTCACTTTTCCTTTTCTTATTTTGTTCTTCATTTAATGTCTTTGGTTTTTCTTGTTTTTCTTAGAAACTTAGCAATGTATTTTTTGCTTAAGGAGTTCTTTCTTGTGGTCTTGATTCAAGATGATTGTCCTTCTTGATTTTTTTCTTTCTAATCTTCAATTTAAAGTTGTTCTTTTAATAATATTTGTACCTTGAGAAAATCCGAAATAGCCATTTACTTGAGTCGCTTGCTTGGGTCAACTTGGACTTCGACTTTACCTAGGACACATGTTTAGGTCGACTTGAGGTTCGACTTCATCTAAGTCATATTGCGGAGTCGACTTGGAAAGCGACTTGATTCTGAGAATCTGAAGTCTTCAGCAAGTCGCATCTAGAGTTGACTTGGGTTTGCGACTTCACTTAAGTCACAAGTGGAGGCGACTTCAACTGCGACTTCACCTGTCTCCGAGTCCCAATTTCAGCTCTGGAGCATTTAATGCATTTGAAGTCAATTTTGGAGTCAACTTGGGAATCGACTTGACCTAAGTCGATGGTTGAGTCGACTTGGGATTACGACTTAGTCTTCTATCTTTCGAAACTTGAATTTTTAACCTTTGAAATCACTTAGCAAACTCATTAGTGCCTAATTAATTCTCAAATTGAGTTGTTGATCATCAAAAACATGGATGGTGCTTAATTTGCCTTAAATTCCGACACAAGACTCTCGAAACTGTGTAAGAATTTGTTGCATAACATGAATTAAGAAAGATAACCCTCATAATTATCTCACAGCAACAAAAATGATAGGGAGCAAAACCATCACCACTAGTCATACAAGTAATGTTGATGTATCTTCTAAACCATATGATTCAATTTCTCAATCACTTTATTTGTCTTTAAAAGAATGCATCATATGCACTATGCTAGAAGAATTGTAACAAGCTTATAATGTGTTATATGATGAAGCAAAGAAGCTAGGCATTAAATATGCTGTGATGCCATGAGTATTGCAAATGGCTCTAGTTGAAGAAGCAAAGAATTTAACTAGTGAACTAGAGAAGTCAAAGAAAGAGAACCGATTGCTAAATATATCATTAGCCAAGTTCTCTACTCCAAGAGAGAGTATCTAAATGTTCCTCCAAACGATAACACAAACTAACAAGAGGGGACTTGGATACTTAACATTTGAGCATGGTGACTGTACTAATATCAATGTACCAAAATGGGTAAAATCTTATACCAAGATAGCTTCACCTAAGGGCCAAGTGAAAATACCAAGGACCATATGAATGAGAAGGCATACTTGACAATTTCCAAGCCCCTAGAGTGCTCCTCAAAAAATACAACATGCATGTAATTTCTATAACAAATTTGGATATAAAACTTACCAATACAAAGTTAAGAAATTATATGAGAAAAGAGAAAATTTAGTTTGAATGCTAAAGAATTTAGGATATGCACCACTTAGACAAAAGCAAGGAGTATGAAACTCATATGCTAGCCTAATTGGACCTAAAAGATTGGTACCAAAGAGATAAGCACAAATTAATTTATTTTGTAGGTGTGTCTTAGAGCCAAAATGAGTAATACGTGGTTCATGGATAGTAATTGCTCGAGACATATGATCAATGACATGACACTCTTCAATGAGCTATGACCATGTAATGGAGGAACAATTGCATTTACCAATGACAAGAAGGGCAAGATTGTGCTAAGAGAAATGTTTATGATTTTGGAAATGCATGCATAGAAAAAGTCTTATTTTGTTGAAGGACTTAAGCACAATTCGATAAATATTAATCAATTATGTGACAAAGGATACAAAGGTGTATTTGAATCTTCATTATGCAATGTATTGGATGGAGAATATATATTATTCAGTATCAAGAAATATGAAAATATATATTTAGTTTGTTTTGATAATTTAAATGGAAAACATTTATTAGCAAATGATAATGATTCATGAGCGTAGCACAAGAAACTTAGACATATACATATATCAAATATAAAAACCTTATGAAAAAAGAGTTAGGATGAAGGATTAACAAAATCAAGCATGATAAAGATAAACTATGCAAATCTCAAATGTCCAAACAAGAGAAATCACATTTTCACCCAAAATAAGTCTCTACTTCAAGACTACTTAAACTATTACATATTGATCTTTTTTGAGCCTTAAGGAAAAGAGATATGTATTCATGATTATTAATGATTATTCAAAGTTCACATGCAACGCTTTTAGCAACAAAGATAAAACTTTCACTATGTTCTATAATTTCTCAAAATTAGTACAAAATGAAAAATAATATTCAATTATATTAATTAGAAGTGATTATGGTGGTGATTTAAAAATAAATGATTTATTAAATTTTCAAATAAGAAAGACGTACACCACACATTTTCTGTATCGAGAACTCCACAATGAAATGGAGTAGTTGAAAGAAATAATAGAACTATATAAAAGATCACAAGAATAATACTAAATAAAAGCAAATTATCCATGAAGTTTTGGGGTGAGACAAGTACCATAGATTGTGATGTATTCAACCATGTTACCAGAATAACAATATTAAAGAAGACCCCATATGAATTTTTAAAAGATAGAAAATCAAATATTAAATATTTTTATGCTTTTAGTTGCACTTATTACGCACAATATTGGAAAAGACAACATTGAAAAACTTGATTCAAAAAGTGAAGAAGTTATTTTCCTTGCTTACTCCTCCAATAGCAAGGCCTTTAGAATTTTTAATAAAAGGATCCAAGTAGTACAACAATCTATACATTTTTTATGAATTTAACCTAATTTCCAAAAGAAAAGATGAGTTGAGTGACGCAAGAAATTTAACAAATGATTTGGTGAAGCTAAAAGTAAAATAGGGGAGGGGCTCAAATGAAAGAAAAAATTCAAACTACAAGGCCAATGAAGGTAATATCCCCTATAAACCTTTTACTAATCTCAAATTTAGACATGACTAACCAATCGAGCAAATTATTAGAAAGAATATGATGATATAAAAATAAGAGGCTTGAGGCAAAATGAATGTGGGCGCTTTGTATTTGTCTCACAAATTCAAGGTAATATAATTGATCAAACTTTTAATGATGAGAATTAGATAACATTAATGCAATAAAAGTTAAGTCAATTCGAAAGAAACAAAGTATGAGAACTTTTTCATAGACCTAAGAACCATTTGATAATTGGAATAAATTGGGTATTTATGAATAAATTAGATAAAAATGGACTTACTGTAAGAAATAAAGCAAGACTAATGGTTAAGAGGTACTTACAAAAGGATGTAAATAGACTTTGAAGAGCCATATGCCCTTCTAGTTAGATTAAAAGTTATATGTATATTACTTGCTTTGACATCTCTTATGGGTTTTAAACTATTTCAAATAAATGTTAAAAGTGCATAGTTAAATGAATATCTAAATGAAGAAGTGTATCTGAATAATCTTTGTGTTTTGAAGAGAACAATCAATCCAATTATAGATACAAGCTAATCAAATAGATACAAACTAAAATAAGCTTCCAATGCTTGGTATGAAGGGCTTAGCTAATTTTTGATTAATTATGATTTCAAAAGAGGATAAGTAGAGACCAACTAGTTCGGTGTATACATGTGTTTTAAGTTTCAATCTAATTTTAAAGAATCTCACATACTAGTAGTTAAAAAGAATTTTTAAATATTAGTTGATATAGCAAACTTAGGTCTATAGTATCCAAAAAGTTTAACCTTTGATTTAATAAGATACTCAAATGCTGATTTTGGTGGTTATAAAATAGATAAAAAAAAATCACTTGTGGCACTTACCGATTCCTTAGTAGTATGTTGGTATCATGATTTTTAATGACAAATTAGTATTGCTCTATCTACAATAGAAGCTGAGTATATAGTTGTAGAAAGTCGTTTTGCATAACTATTATGGATGAAACAACAATTAAAATATTATGGACTAGATTACAAAGATGTTCCAATTAGATATGATAATATGAGTGCAATTTGTCCAGCTAAAAATTCAATTGTACACTCTAGGACTAAATATATAGATATTAGGCATTACTTTATAAGAGAACATGTTGAAAATCATGACATATGTTTGGAATATAAAAATAAAAGGTTAACTTGCAGATCAATTTAGCAAATCATTGCAAATTGAATCATTTCACAAACTTAGAAAAGAAATGGGCATGATGGAATTAGATTAATTGACTTAAACATGATAAAAATAATTGGGGATATGATTTGATGTGTTTGATTAATGAATATGTTCAAAATATGAACTTGTTTTTATTAATGAATTAATACAATGATCATGGAAAGGGCGTCATGTTAAAAAGATATTAAAAGCTAAATCTAGGTAGATAGGTCAAGTCAAAATCGCATTGCCCAAGTCATCTTCACTAAAGTCGACTTAGCCTGGGTAAAGTCAGCTTTGAACCCAATTTACGGTTTAGATTTGACTCTGCTGCACACTGATTTGGCTACAATACAAGCCAGTTTTCTCCTTTTCTTTTCCACACTCTCATTCTTGAACTTGAGTTCTCCTTTCTATGCCAACATCTCTCAGATTTTCTTATTTTCCACTTCCAAATCTCAACCCATCACTTTCATACTCATTTTCATCATCTCAGCTCTCTATAGCATCTAAGAAATTCGTGATCAATCCATTCAAACTCTTGATTTGCCATCCATCTCACTCAAATACCAAAGGAGAAGTGCCTAGGAGGCAAAGGATATCAGCCAAAAGGCCTAAAGAGGAGGCTACTCCATCGCAACCATCCACCAGATGTAGAGTCCTTTTTAAAGAAGGTAACCCATCTTCCATACAAGCTAGAGAAGAGGTAACATCTAGTGAACCCTAAGAGGTGGGAATTCATAGAAAGAAAGGAGCTCTTGTTCAATGGACCAAGGTCATAGAAATGTCCATTGAATACTTTAGAAATCCTATCCTACACAAAAGATTTTATAAGCGTTTTTATGAAAGGAAGGTGTTTTTACTAAAAATTATTAACTTTGAATTTCTAAGAGATTAAGAATTTGGGATAGAGAAGTAACTTGATTATCAATGATAGAAAAATCTCTTTAAGAAATAGGTTAAATTTACCTCAATTTGACAAGGTAATTTTACTACACGTGGAGTGTAGATGACCTAAACACATTTGCGAAAGGCAAAGAAATCAACATAGGACACAACTTTAGCCTCTCAAGGAGAAACACCAAAGAAAATTTTGTAGAGATTTTCGGAATATCTTGTAATGAAGAAGTTCTACTTGAAGGTCTAACACAAGCTGCCATGTATAATGATCTCACCAGAAGTAATAGATATATAAAAGGAATAAATTTTTTGCACTATATGGACCTACATCGTTAGCTCAGAATCTTAAGGCTACTTGTAGCTTATTGTATTTTCCCAAAAGGTGGAAGAAGAAATGAAGTGAGCCCTCAAGAGGCAGAGATCCTATGGAAGTTAAGTGTTTGAATATTATGGTGTGGATTCAGAAAGAGAACCTTTTGAGGTACTCAAGCCTACTATGCGATAAATAAGACCCTCCTAATTAGAATGAAGATAAACATAAAATGATTGAGGGCTAATCAAATAGCTGCAAAATTTGGAGCCCATATTGTAGAAGAAGAAAACCTAGAAGCACTAAGAGATGATTTAAGAGTTTGGGGAACCCACTAATTCTAAAGTAAGTCTGGCAGCTGCTGCTACCACCATCATAGCCTACATCTCCTCATGTATCCTATGCATCGCACAAGCATACCCACACCTCCACCCATTCACCTATGTATTCTGCACTTCTAAATTAACTCCAAGCCATGGAGGATAGGATTACTAAAGAACTAGGAAACATCAATGTCTCTCTCATTACCATGCACAGGAGGCAAAACAAGCTGGAGCAAGATTTCAAAAATCTTGCTTACGATTTTGCCTCAGACACCCAACGACCTCCTATTCCATCGTAGACCTATAAATTGAGGAGTCTAGGGTTTCCTCACCATCCGTAGAAAATATTCCACAATTCTTCACAACCTACCACTCCATATCCCTATCTTATTCTCACACCTTTTCTTTTTACCGAAGCTTCAATTGCCCTCTTGCACTTTTATTGATGATTGTCAAAATGGGGAGAAAAAGGAGAATTTTTTTTGTAATTCTAGGAGGTGAGATTGTATTTAGGATAAATTTGAACATCCTTGTAAATTTTTTTATGAAATGAATGAATCCTTTATATATCATTTGGATGAATACTTGAATGTGAAATACTTGTGTTGTTTCAATAAGAATTTGCACTGGTTTTGAGCCTAGTTGGAATGGGCTCAAATGAAAAGTTTGGACATTTCGAGTGTTCTGAGCCCAATTGGATCATCTAAAGAGTTTTAGGCCCACCCAGCCTATTGAAGTCGTTTATGCCTAATAGAACTATTTGGAGAGTTATGAGCCCAACCAAGCTTAAAATAAGTTGAACTGGGCCCAATGAAAATGCATGAGTTGAAATTACTCACTTGGCTTCCAAATGTGAGCTGCGTAAAATCTATGCATGTATAGTTCACAATAAATCTATCATGTTCCTAATCTTGGCTTAGCATGTGAGGATTAGGTCTTTTTATGACAATCCTTCTTTAACCATGAGATAATTTATAAATATACAACTAGTAGTTAACAATGTTAGTGTTATTATGCTATCCATAGATGTGTAACCTAGGGGACATGTAGTGCATGCATGCATATATTATGATATTGGCGTATTGGGTTTATGAGTCATAGTTCTTAAGTATGTTAGATATAAACTATGAGTTATGCATTTGCATGTTTTTACGGCTACATCCACTTTGTTATGATATGATTTGAGTATTGATTTAGAGGTCTATCATTGATGAGCTATTTGGGGTGCTACGATTTCCTTCTTGTTCATCTTCCTTGTTCTCTTTTCTCTTCTCTTCTCCCTAGCCCTAAATCTTCACAAGATAGCTACGAATCCCTTGAAGATCATTGCTTCGTATCACAGATAGCTCAAAATTTTGGAGATTTGAGTTTTGAATTGTTGATTTTAGGAAAATTACAATCTAGGTAAGTAGATGTTTAATTTTTTCAAGTTAGTGGTTGAATCTGAAATTAAACATGTTATAAAGCTAGTAGGAATGGACATCGTCCATCAACTTTGTGGTTTAGGGTATTTTAAGATTCAAGGCAAGTTAGGATTAGCTGGATTCATGAAAAATTTAAGATTGCTGCATAGCTTTTGTGGAACAGATGACATATTAGTAATTTTCTCATCAATGGATGCGACATGGCTTACCATGTGTTTGTTAAAATATCTGCGTGATAGTTGATATGCTAAACTTAATATAAACTTATACTGATTTTGCTAATGCAGTGTATGGTTTGTGTACTTATTTTTGTGTATCGATTGTGCACTACTGAGATAAATGGTTGTAATTTGATAGTTCGGCAGGTATGACCATGGGCATATCGCATTACATAACCTTTTGATATAACTGTATATATGAATGTGTTGTGTGGTTGTATAGGGTCATTCATGGCCCTTGATTGACATGAAGGGAGGGTTGTGCATGGCCCATTAAAGATATATGACTATATGCTTATGTTCTTGGTCATGGGTGTTGATTCCACACACGTGAGTGGTCATTTAGGAAGTGTTTCATTACATTTTTGTTATTGCATGTGTATCATGAATCTTATTTGGTTCCCTTTTACGTTGATCGCTATCTACTTACTAAATTTGTTTAAACTAATGTGATTTGTTATTTTACCTTTCAAGCATAGGTCAGGGGAGGAGTCTCAAGATGTGACTGGAGGAGGACATACCCAAGAGACTGAACTCATTAAATTAAGACTTATGTTCTTAGATATTTTGGACTTTATGCTTCTATTTGATACTAATGAATATAGATACTTACTTAATTTGTATGAATGTGACAAATATGTTTTACTTTGGTAGTTTGAGCTTGACTATAATCTATGTGGATATATATATATATATGATCTCTCAAGTTACTTTGTTATATAACAATCAATTATGATTACTTTTTTACTATGTCAATGTCTTTATGGTCTGGGAATATAAATATGTGAATGCAGAGCTAAATTTATATTTTGGAATAAAATTATGATGTTCATATACAACAATTCATGCATTCAATAATAACCCCTTATAAGTTATGGGAAGATTCTATTAAATTTTTATTGGATCATGTGGTACCCGTTAACTATTCATTGAGGAGGTCTAGGCAGCAGAGCATCACATAACAAGAGAGTATCTATAGCTTCTTCATGCAAGACAGCTTCATCCTCTTTTGAATATTATGTTAATTCCAAATAGTTCGCTTAAACTGAGAGGGGATGGGTGAATTGAGTTATTTAAAAAAATTATAGTTTAAAACATAAACTCTTTTGTAATTAAGTCCCCTTGAATGAAACTTATAGAGCTAATACAAGAGAGTAAGAGAATAATTGCAAATACATAAAAGAACACAGAGAATTATAGTGGTTTGGTTAACACCCCTGATCCACTCTTCCAAATACATACCCCTTATGTCTTAGGTTCTACTATCTCTTCAATAATTATAATTGAGATCCTTAGCTCTCTTGTAGATTTAGATGTAATGGCCTTCACAGCAACCACACAAGTGGTCTGTGAGTACCACTCCAACCAAACACTACTTTTTACTTCATCTTGGCCTTGGTTTCTAACAGCAAGCTAAGTGTCTAAATATAATAGAGAATTTGAATTTAAAAGCAATCTACATGTTACTAATCTATGTAAAGCCTTATAGAAGAGAAGTAGGCTCTAGAGAATGAAAGAAATGTGTAAACTTAGAGCTTTTTATAGTACACTTGGTAATCTTGCTGGAAAAATCTTAAAGGAGATTCAAATGCTTGTAGCTTTGAAGGTGAGAGCACAATTAATTCTCTAACTAACCTCATTAACTACACTTTATGTCTCTTAAATAGTTTTAAAGGAAATTTGAATGTTCAATGGTAGGTGGCGTGCATTTAGTGTACTAATATTCAAAAATTTTTGACCGTTATGAATGAAATCGCATTTGGATTCAACCTTGCTTGTAACTTCACCCAAGTTACAATTGAAATCGAGTTCAGTATTGACTTTAGTGCTTCAAGGCCTAATCTTCAAGTTGCATTAGGTCGACTTGGAGATGAGAATTTTAGGTCACATGTGAAGTTGACTTGGAATGCGACTTCACATTATTCTAAAGCTTCAACTCCTTAGTATTTAAACCTTTTATATTTTAACTTCGAAGTCTCATAGTTGGATCGACTTTAACTTGAACTTCACCTAAGTCACATATGAAGTTGACTTGATGATCAATTTCATTCCTCATCTTTGAGGCAGATTCCTCAAATCTTCATTTATTCTTCCAAGTCATAAGTTCGGAGTCGACTTCAAATTTAATTTCACTTAAGTTGCATATAAAGTCGACTTGGGATATGACTTCAAATAACACTTTTCAATCAAAGAAATTTTGGACTATTTGATTCTCCAAGTCATAATGGAAGTCAACTTCATCTTTAACTTCGCCTAAGTCGCATCTGGAGTCAACTTGATATTTGACTTTAGCTGTAAAACTTTCTCTTAAAAATTATTTGTCTTCAAAATTACACCTGAAGTCAAGTGTTGAGTCGACTCAGGTTGTGCCTTGACATAAGTCACTCTTAGAGTCAACTTGAATATGTGACTTCACCTTCCTTGTGCATGAAATTTAAAGTCTAAGTATATATATGCACATACTCAAAACTCGTTAGTAATTTTTAACCTCTCAAATTGGTTGTTAATTATCAAAACTTAAATCTTGATTCACAACTTGCACTCGTTGAGGTCACATCTTATAAATATGAAGGTCCTACCATTAGTGGGCCCCATAGATTATATACATTCCCTATGTGAAAGCAAAGTGCTAGTATTAGGCCGACTATAAAAACCTCTTGCTAAATCAAGAATAGGATCTACCATGTTGATCATCACAATATAGTTACTCAGATCATGGAAATTAGGTAGAGTTGACAATTTCTTTCGTGCAGTACAACAACTTACATAGTGGCCTTATTTTGGACATAAAAGGTTTGGGTTGGGCAAAAATGTGATAGTGGGTATGAAATGGAGATTTTCTTTAAAAAACAAAGGAGAAACACTTAATGCCACATTTCAAATCATCTGTCACTCCGATATCTGTCACATGAGGTAAGGAAAAATTTTCTTCTTTGATTCCTAGCTAAGAAGATGGAAAAGATTTTTATGATGGGTTTTTTATTTTTTAAGGACTTTAGAGTTCTTTTTTTAGAATGAAGGGAGCTCAAGAGGCTAAAGGAAATCTCACGAGAGCTAATGGAGACTCTTGGAAGGGATGGAGAGGAATTGCCTTTTTTGAATAATTGCCTTAGGAGGGTAGTTACAGGTCACAGTTGGCTTGGGTTGAGTAGTTCCACGGGTATGTAACTTGGTGATAAGAAATGTAATTTTGTAGCTAAGAAAGCCTAGCTACCATGCATCCATTCTCCATTGGTTTATTTCTTGGTCATTTTCAATGTGCTTTTGCTATGATTTTGTAAGCAAAATGAGTAGCTAGGATGTGTGCCATGTCATTCCCTTATCTCATTGCCACTAATGAGATCAGCAGCAGTTGAGGTGATTGCGGATGCAAGGTTATCATTGCAGTGATGACTATTGTTCTTTATTTACAGTGTCTTCCTTTTGTTAAGTTCCTTATCATCATTTCCATAGCCAATTGCTATTTCAACAAAATAAATTGTCATCTCCTAGAAAACATCAACTCTATCTTTATAGGCCTAACCATTTCATTTGTTTGACCAACTACCATCCACATCTTCTTTTCTCTATTTTTTCTTTAAATTCTTCTTTCATTTCATTTTCTGCTACATCTTTACTTCATTACACTATTCTAAAGCATTAGTTAACATATGGTAAAATCCATTCACATCTTTGTATGTTTCATCTTTCTTGATTTTAAAAATTAGCTTGGACTTCTCTTACACATCTTCCTTATCCATTTCGGAATTTTTTATTATCTATGAGGACCAGGTATTTTATTTTATTTTTATTTTAACTTTTCTTTATTTATGAGGTAACTTATGAACATGCTAGTAAGAATTTTACAATATTAATGGATACATAACATATATGGACACGACATTTGGGGGATGTATAGTGCATATATGCATGTATTATGATCTTAGCACATTGAGTATAAATTCAAGGTGTATAATTAGCGTTCCATTGATGAGCACTATGACTATTGTTTGCCTCGCAGAGTAGGTACGGGGTTCGACCTGCCCTGTCAGGTCGCGAGGGTCAAGGGAGCAGCGCCCCTTGCAGGGGTGCAGGGGGCAACGCCCTCGAAGAAAATTTTAATTATTAAGTCGTATGAGTGAGAGAGTAAATTACTAATTACAATTAGACCCAATCCATGCTTCGACCTGACCCGACCTGATAGGGATTCAATAATAAAGGAAGCCCGCGCGCTAGGGTTCATTTTTCATCTGCACCCGGCTATCTTCCTTCTTCTTCTCTTCTCGTTCTTTGCTTCTTCTCTTCTTTCCCCACCATTCAGTTCGGGCTAGCCATAGGTTCATTGAAGGAAGCTCTACCGACTATTTGAGGATCATCGACTCTAATCGTGGAAGTTTCGAATCTCTGCGTCTAAGTTGGGAGCACTATTTTTGTGGGAAATTTCGATCCAGGTAAGTAGATGTCGCCCCTTCTCGATTTAGTGATGAAATTTTTATGTTAAACACGATGTGAGGCTAGAGGAAATG
>JAXCLR010017159.1:0-25949 GCA_035584095.1 Annona squamosa | reverse complement strand
AGATTAACAAGTTTATAAAATTATTTTTCAAAAAAAAATAAAAAAATATATATTTTTGGACCGGTCGGAAATCACCGGTCTGAAAAGATCGGCCCTCCAACATAATCGGAGTCGTTATGTGTGTATGACTTATTATTTCTAGACAAATCAAAGCAATTTCAAAATGGGGTGAACTAATGATCTTGTTAGCCTTGATGATAATTTACATATTTTTACAGATATTTTACATTATTTTTCATCCCTTTCAGATTATAAATTTGCATCTCATAAAGTTTTAAATGTAATTTTGTGACAAAGCATTCAGCCATGGCACCAGCTCCTCCCCTGCGTCATCAGATGCCACAACCTCCCAATAGTCTAAATCGGAAAAACCCACCATCACCACCAATCTGCTGTGCAAATTTCAAGCAGTCCCGATCGCTCCCCTGAGTTCGATCGCAAGCACCATGTCCATTAGCTGGCTTGATCGCTGCTGCCATCAAAATAGGCAAGTTCGCTGTCGAGCAGACAACGCAAAAACCCAAATGTTGTCATTGATCCATCATTTCAACTAGCCAATACCCAAATTTCACTGGCAATTGATGGAGATTCCGTGAAAATTAAAGTGAACACTACTCTTCACAAACAAACAGGCAGTACATGAACAACGGCAGCAAAGGGCAAATGGCAAAGGCAGATGGGAATCCCATATCGTTGGAGCATCAAACCACCCCCTTCATTCATATCTATAAATAGAGGGTCCCTCACTAAGCATAGGACACAGATCTCTATTCCTCACTTGGTGGGACACCTCCCTTCAAGTGAGCCAAGTAATAAAGGGCCCTATGGATATTCGCTCTTTGCATTGGATGATGTAAATTTATTTTGTAATTTATTTTTAGTGTTTTGTAATTGTTAATTTTACAATTTTAATTTTTAGATTAGATTCACTGTTTTATTTAACGCTTTATTTCCTACTTAGTAATGTTATTAAATTTTATTTTTGCAATCATATGATTGTTTTTTTAATTTAGATTTAACTTATGCTATTGTTAATTAATTGCACTTTCTTTTTCTTTCTTTCCATCTCGGCTTTCTTATAGCATATTAATCTCAAACAATCCAAAATTTTATGACCTCTATGTAGATTCAACCTGACTTATCATTATTTTACAATCCAAAATTTTATGACCTCTATGTAGATTCAACCTGACTTATCATTATTTTACGCTATCTTCTGCATAATATAGTTAATTTAAGTAAATTAGTGATCATGATGCTCTTCGCAATAAAAAGCTTGGTTGCATCAGTTGCCAATTTAGGCAAGTGCGCTTTTTCTACTGGAACAGCCATGCGCCGTGACTGTATAAATCGGCTATAGAGGAACAAATTTAGAGGCTTCTAGAGCCGCAAAAAGGCTTAAATGGAAGTGGCCCAGACTGGTGGTTGCTGGCGATATCAAGCGAATAAATGCGCAGAAAGAAAGCAACTAGGTTTCTTTTTTGTGAAGGAACAAAGAGAAGATGGCGTTTTGTATGGCAGATCAATTTGAATGATTTTGGAGTCAGAATTTTGTGTTCCAATTGTGTTTTTTACATGTTGAGTGCTCCAAACACAATGGTATTTTCAAATTGGGTGGATTTTGCTTTGATGGTATGGAATGATGAGATGCCGATATGATAAGATGCACAAATCAATGGTGATGTGATAAATACAGAGATTTTGATTTGTTGATTTGGATAAGATAATGTGTTGTGCTTCATATGAATGATGTAGATCAAGAGGATGCTACATCATCACACATTTTTTGGTTGGAACATAAAGATTGAGGTTGATCGAGAGAATAAGTTTGATTTGGTTTGAAGCAATAATTCGTGAGCAGATTTGGTGCGATAACATTGTTGATGTTTTAGAAAGATGATTTAGATCAAGGTGGAGCAATGGACTTTATAGAGCTACAAATATTCTGCATTATTTGGTAGTCTATGGTTATGTTGATGCTGAGGATGTATAGAGAGTATTTGGAGATAACTCGATTTGCCTGAATTTTGCATTGGATGATGGCCATGAGATCTTGAAAATGTGTTGATAATGGATTGTGTAGAGAGTGTAGGAGTCCTATGAATGTGATGCTATTGGATAAATGAATGTAGATTTCATGTTGTTTATCACTTATGCAAGGGAGATGCTTGATTGAGTGCATGGTTCATTCATTTATACGAGTTCGAGTGTATGTGGATTCATGATGATTTGAGTATAAAAGTAGATTGATCTCTCAGATGGTGAGATGTGGAGTCATGCTATGTTGAAGCATGATGACTAATGGGCTAACTAATGATTTGCAAAATGATTGAAGACATTATTTCTCAGTGAGTTTGCATGGTGTGTGCAGAATTCAATCCAAGTTGGAGATTGTCACAATTATGCCTTCTATTTTATGTTTGAGTTACTTGTGTAGTTATTTGCATGTGAAGATACATGATGAATGCACAAAAGAGTGCATATTACTTTGCCCTAGTAGCCATGTGAGTCATATTTATAGGTATATAAATTGGGATTCATTGGATTTTTATGAGGTGTCTCAACGAGGTGTGAGAACAGGAGTTAATAGAGTGTTTTGGTTTGGATGTGTAAGGAATTCAAAGAATGAACGCTAGTTATTCTTGGGATTTTTTGCATTTTAAACCCTGTAACTTTACCTATTTGCATTTTAAACTCCGAAGTTTGGTCAGTTGTATTTTAAACCCTGAAAACTTTGGTTCTTTTGCATTTTAAACCTTGACCCATAATGACATTAAAAATTATTATTAAAATCTATGCAAAATGACATAAATACTCTTCAATATTAAAAAGAATTTTTTTTACATTTTAAACTTGAGCCGTTAGGCTTTCTTTATTTTATAATTAGAGGTTTCATCAACATCTTCACCTTTAATACAAATTTAGGTGTTTTTAAAAAATATTGAAGGGTATTCACGTCATTTTGTATGAATTAACTGTAGTTTTTAACGCCTTTATGAGTCATTAAAATGCAAAAGGTCAAACTTCGGGGTTTAAATACAAATAGGCAAAATTAGAGGGTTTAAAACGAAAAATACTTGTTATTCTTTTGTATCTCTGTAATCTATTTATCATAGTAGATTTGAATCTCTCTCGTGGTTTTTCTTCTATGTTAAAAGATTTTCCATGTAAATTTAGTGTGTTATGTGTGTGATTTTGTAGTTGTTTATTTGATTCTATTTTATTGTCTATGTTTTCAATATAATCTGTACGAACTCATATTATGTTTTTTACCAATTATAAAATTTTTATCTAAAGAGTTTCCATTTCTCTCAATCTTTGTTATGTGTGCTTCACATTAATCTTCCTTAATGTCATTTGGAAGTTTGGGATTAGCCTAAGAGAAGGCACTTTTGCGCCCCATATGTGAAACACTGAAACGTGCATTGGCATGTGAAAATCAAGGGAGAAAAGAGAGCATGAGTTGGGGTACAAACAAAAATGATCATTGAGGAGGGATACATGACATCAATAGAGAGCGAAATTATAGGTGCAATCCGTGTCCATTTGACTTCATTATTACTATACTCTAAGAATACCCTATTTGTCAATGATTTACCTTATATTTTCATTCTGTTACTAGTTGACCCTCTCCACTCATTTGATGGTCAGATTGGCTTGGTTCAATTCTAGTTCTTTTTTATTGTATTCAGCAGGAGACAATTGCACACAGGCCAAAATGTCGAACCAACTGAGCATTGGTTCTAGTTCTAAATAGGTTCTTTTGATGCCACTAAGAGCAATATATAATCATATATATCAAAATAAATACATGTTAAACAATAATATTAATAGTGTTGGTCTCGAATTTATGGCAAAACCTAAGAGTGGAGGGGTGAATTGGGTTCTTAAAAAATTCTTTGGCAAATTAAAACTTAACCCCTTGTGAGTTTAACCCTCTTGATGAAACGTGCTAAGAGATAGAATGAGAGAGTGCAAATATAATATAAAATATAAACAATCAAACCACATAAAAGACAATAATATATAATGGTTTGGGGAACCTTTTGTACTCCACTCTTCTAAGCACACACTCATTGCGTCTTGAATTCCACTATTGTATATTCAATGCAATCAAGAGCACCCGCTCTTTTCTAGATTCTAGCTTTAAGGAGCATATACAATAATCACTTTTTGCTAAGACCAACTCCAACCAATAAAGTCTAATCCGTTGGTAAGACAAACTCAAACCAATCTCCTATTTTGTTTCTGCTTGAATTCGGTCTCCAACACCAATCCAAGGAAATAACACAAAACAAAATATACAAAACAGAATTTACACTTTAAAATGTGTAATTAATAAGCTCCACAAGCTCCTTGTTATGTGAAGAAGATGATATTGTAAGCTCACTTGAAGTAATAACATTTAAAGCTTCAATATTTGTTCAAATGATGTCAACAATCTTGAATATTGGAAGGCATAAGCTTATCTTGTATTTCTCACTCCTTTTACATTCATACTTCAATGATATTTATAGAGGAGAAGAAGATCTACTCATTGGAGTGGTGATTAACATGCGTTTAATGCTCTTACGTTCAAATTTTCAACCGTTGTAACTTGAAGTCGCAAGTGAAGTCAACTTAAGATGAGTGGAGTTGACTTGGGATGAGTGGAGTTGACTTGGGATGAGTGAAGTCGACTTGGGTTGCGACTTCTCTTTAGTTAAAATTTGTTATCCACTTGCTATCCAAAACTTGGCCTTCGAAGTCGTAGGCGAAGCCGACTTGGGTTGAGACTTCACTCAAGTCGCAAGTGAAATCGACTTGGGTTGGGACTTCACTTTACTATCTATTTGAAGTTGCAGGCGAAGTCGACTTGGTTATGAGACTTCACCTAAGTTACGAATGAAGTTGACTTAGGTTGAGACTTTACTTTGCTGAATTTGCTATATATTAACTTAAGCTCTTAAAATTTAAATTATTTCACATTTTTATTTTCATATATATAATTGGAGATAAAATATCCAAGCACACTTACAAAAATTCATTAGATCCTTTTTAATGATATTTCAACTGTTTATTAATCATTATAATCAAATTAATTTTTTTAAAGCAAACATATGATCAACAATCTCTCCCTTTTTGATGATTCACAAAACTTAATTGAAATATTTTTTCTTCTCAAATAAATCATAGATATGACTACATGAATATCATGATTCTCTTCAATAAGCATAAATTCAAAAAAAAATTATATGTTCAAAAAACTATGCACTTACATAAGAAATGACACATGCATTAATTCTAAAATGATTTTTCCATATAGATGTGCTCTCCCACTATGCATGAAAATACTTCTCTCTCTAAGATATATGCAATACTATTCTCTTCTCTTAAGATATTTACATACTACTATTTCCCCCTTTTGTCAACACAAAAGATTAGGCTTAAAATGAATTAACAGTAGTAGTGCAAATGTGGCATAATAAGTTCATTTCGTATATGCAAACCTTCTATTAAATGTTTCCTTTCATTATTCAAATTATTTTTTAACTAATTCTTTAAAATCATATAGTTGAACCATCATTTAATATGATTATGTGGCCTCCATATTATACTCAAATCAACTAATTATATACTTGATGTATTCAAATTATTTATTTTGAGTCGCAAGCATATAATCTACAATGTGACATAACTTACTAATGTCTTTATATAAAAGGAGCTATGAAAGTAACATACCTTCACTTACTTTTAATAAGAGTTATCACCATTTTACTCAACTGTCCATTTCTTTTATAATTCATGCTCCTTCATCTTATGAATGACTTTGCATTTGTTTAAAATAAAACCTACATCACAAATATAATATCTTCTTTTTTTTGGTACCTGAGTCATGAGTCCATGAATATTAGTACCATAAAATCTAAAAACTCAAGAGAACTTGGTTCCACCATAGAAGTCTATTTAGAAATGTCTCTTTAGCATCCATACTAATCTAACTCCATTATAAAATATTTTCTTGCATTGCATTGATATATTTGATGTCCAAACTTATTACAAAAATGGCAAGCAAATCTAGCATAGTTTGGAGTAACATAACAACTCTTTGGTTGCCAAGTAAGTATTTTTATCTATGTTTTATTAACAAGCTTCTTAACATAAGAAATTTATCCTCTCACATTTGGGGGGTGTTTGGCAATTAATAAAACATGTCAAGTTAAAACATTTTAATCTAAAACTTTTCATTCTCCACAACTATTATATTTTGTAATTATTTTTTCACATTTTCCTATACAAGTATCCTATTTTTCAATCATTTATACACAATTATCCACACAATTAACCTATCTATTTTAACTTTATCCTCTTTACTACTTATCATTACCCTTATCATATCACATCATTTGACAACTTTTATTCTTCAAAACTTTTCATCAAAAGTTTTATTCTTCAAAACTTTTCATCAAGAGTTTTATTCATTACCAAACACACCCTTGATGTACTAGAAGCCTTTATCTAAATAGGAGCATTATATTTATCTAATTTGACATTAATGTGTTTTACATATCAAAGACCTCTTTTATCAACTTCAGTGGTCATTCTCAAAAATTTCTGCACATTTTCTCCTAGGTTGAAGAACTTGGCTAATGAATCTTTCAAATTTTGGTTCTCCTTTTCTGAATGTCTCTATCTCATTCTTCAAAGAATTTATATCATTAATGCATTCTTCTATGCTAACTTTCCATTCGCAATGGCAGTTGTATTCAATTTTTTTCTTTTGTGCATATTTATACCAAAGTTTTAAATTCATCAAATAGTAAGTCATAAGTTTGTTATAAATCATTCAACACATCAAATCTAAAACAAACACTAAAAGATGAAATACAATAGGAATCAGATGAGCTGATCTCGATATCCACGAATGCATCAAATGCTAGTAGTTTAAATTTTCTTGTATTATCACTTTCTTCTCTAGATGTATATCAAGCTTCCTTTTCATCTTCTACAATGACTATGCACCAAACTCTTGCCCAATTTGCTGCGTTTTTTCCTTTACTTGATAAAGTGCTAGAGCTTGAGGTAGTGTCTTCCTTTGTTAGCATTCTTCTAGCCTTTCCCTTTGAAAAAATTTTCTTATTTTGAATTTTCGAGTCATCTAGTGTGGTGCATTCAATTTGTATATGTCCTATACCAGTACGTTTATAATATTTTGAAAATTCTTCTTTTTTGTCCTTCATTTTCTTGTGTGAGCAGGAATTTTTGTCTCTTTACATTAGAGTATGAGCTTGATGTAGATTCACTTGAACTCTCTCTCACATTTTTTGAATGTAATAGACTTTTTACTTCTGTGAAATTCTTCTTTCTTATTTTTGATAATCTTGTGAGACATAAGTGAGCTAATCAAGTTATCTACTTTGAACTTATTTAAGTCCTTTGCCTCCTCAACAGCTGCAACTTTTTGATTCCATGAGTTTGGCAATGCTCTAAGTATCTTCATAACTTGCTCACTTTTAGAATTTGACTTTTTCAAACCTTTGGGAGTGCTAGTGATTTTAGAAAATCTAGCATATATTTTTGAAATAGATTCACTATCGAACATGTGAAACTTCTCAAAATTACCAATAAGGATGTTTCTTTTAATTCCCTTTATTTAGGAAGAACTCTCATAAATAGACACCAACTTATCTCATATTTTCTTAGTTGTTGTGCATGAAGAAATTCTAGCACTACTTTGGGCAGATACGGTCTCTTCTTTAGTCCAAGTTGATGCATTGCTCCCTTTTGGTAATGTAATGTCATCTTGTATGGTTATCTAAAAAGCTATACTAATTTTCATAATCAGTTGTTTTATCCTCAACTTCTAATAGATAAAATTATTATCGTCAAATTGAGGTAGCCTGAAAAATGATTGACCTTCGGTAAATGTAGGTACAGAAGTTAAGTGGGTTGTCATAGATATATAAAAGAGATCACCTCAAATAAGATGGAGACCTTCTCTAATACTGCTTATTCGTCCCGAGTTTATGGCAAAACTCAAGAGAGGAAGGGTGAATTGGGTTCTTGAAAAATTCTTTGGTAAATTAAAACTTAACTCTTTGTGATTTTACTCCTCTTGATGAAATGTGCTAAAAGATAAAATGAGTGGGTGCAAATATAATATAAAATAAAAGTAATTAGATCACACAAGGACAACAATCTATAGTAGTTCAGGCAGCCTTCCTGCTCCACTTTTCTAAGCACACACTCGTTGTGTCTTGAGTTCTACTATTGTATATTCAATATAATGAAGAGCACCCGCTCTTTTCTAGATTCTAGCTTTAGGAGCATATACATCTTGACACAAATGATGTTTGGTATAAAAGTGGATTGCATTTCCTGGTCTCCTTTGTCTGGTGTTAGGATTTAGATAAAGGAGAATAGGGTGTGATTAGATGCTCTTAGGTCACAATTGTCTATGGCCCACAAAACCCAAATCTTTAAGGTCACAATTGTCTACCGCTTCTCTAAAAATCTGCATTTGAGTTTTAGCTCTAAGAGTGGCATTATTATACTCGATGAGTCTAAAACTTCATTAAAGTCTGCTATTATCACCTACGGGTAATCGCTGAAATTTCTGAGTTAATTAAGCAACCTCCAAGATTTATGCCTTTTATGCATTTTAGGAATTCCATAGAAACCAGTAAACTGCTAGATCCTACTCTTTAAGTTCTGAATTTCTACATATATGCAGTTTGCTAAGTAAGAAGTTGTAGTGATTGTTTTTTGCTGCCACGAAAGAGCAAGTCTTCTCTCCTACCTTGGCAATTTACTCCAAAAACGTTTTCCATTTTAACCTTCCTTCAAATCCATTTCATTTCATTCGCATTTTATTTTCCCACAAAATTCAAAATAGGAAGCTTGCATTTCAGGTTTTTCCATTTCCTTTCAAGAAGACTATGTTTTGAGATGCTTTGAGGGAAAACAAATACGATTACTTTTTCCCACTAGTATGAATAAGAGATTGTATTTTTGAATTGTTTCAATGTGATGTTTGGGATCCATGCAAAACAAAATCTTTCTTTAGGTCTCATTACCATTTAACTAGAGTGGATGGTTTTAGTCGAGCAATGTGCATCTTTCTTACGAAAAACAAGTCAAAAACCAAGGCTTATCTTGCAATTTTTAATTGGGTTTCTATGCAACTTTTTTTGAGAAGAGGATTTCTACATCATGTAATTTGCAAGGCAAACTATATGGACAAATAACGGATTAGAATTTATTCATGGTGATCTAATGACACACACCACTAAAGAGTAGCTTCATCAAGAGAAAGCGTAGACATCTTCTTGAAGTTGCATGTGCATTGCAATTTAAGGCAAAACAGAAACTCCTTATTTCCCTTAAGCCCCAACTCATGGGAATGGCTTCCCATGAGATAAAAAAGAAGTAAGAGCATTGCAATAATTTTATAATGTAAGTAAATTTGTTTGAAAATATGAATATATTTGGTTTTTTGATAAAATTCAAATTATATATGCATAAAATCTCAATCTATTCCATTCATTTGATAGATCAACCAGTAAAACATATGTAGACATAATTTTTTATTATTTAATATTTTAAAAATATTTTTGTAGAAAATATTATTTTTAATAAGATTTTATTATAATTTGTAAATTTCAAAGATATATTTTATATAAGAAATTATGTTATATAATTTAAAGTTCATATAAATAAGGTACTCTCAATGATAGAAATTTTAAGATTTATTTCTATAATTTTAGAAATTTATTATTAGTTATTATTTTTGCATATAATAAAATTTAACTGCATTTAACGAAATCTAATGATACCTAACCAAATCAATGATAGAAATTTTAAGATTTATTTCTATAATTTTAGAAATTTATTATTATTTATTATTTTTTTCATATAATAAAATTTAACAGCGTTTAACCAAATCTAATGATATCTAACCAAATCTAATTTTTGATATTAGTATGTTAATTATAATTTAGTACTCGTGATATGATCCTAGACTTCTTATATGGTCATTAATATATTAATTACAAAAATAAAAACTCAAATAATAGGATTTAATGAAACACCTAAATCTAACGGCATCTAACCAGATCTAACTTTTGATATTAATATATTATTCCTAATTTAATATGTGTAATATGAACCTAAGATCCTTATAAAATTTTTAAACTTAACTAGAAATTAAACACAATCCATATTTTGATAATTAACAACCCAAATTTGAGAATTTAAAGGGACTAATGCATGTGTTGCAATATTATAAGTTAGAACTTTTCAAAAGCAAAAAATAATAGATAAAATTGCAGAGTCAAGTTGACTCAGGCATTGACTTAGGTTAAGTCAATACTCAAGTTGACTCCATAATCAACTTCAATAGCCATTTTTTTGTTAGCGCTAAAATTACAGATGTGCAAGTAGACAAAGTCACAATTGAAGTTAACTCTACATGCTATTAGGGTTAAGTCGCAACCCAAGTTGACTCTGCATGTGACTTGGAAGGCTTTGAGCCTCCGATGAAGAATATGAAGAAGTTAAGTTGCATCCTAAGTCGACTCCGATATGCAACTTGGGTGAAATCTCAAATCAAATCAACTCAACCACGCAACTTAGGCTACACAAGTATGCGAATGGAAAATTTTTGAAGTCCCAAGCATGCCACGACCATCGAAATCGTATACCCAAGTTGACACCACCTGCAACTTAAGTTAAGTTGCAAGTCAAGTCAGCCACAGTGCATGACTTGGACCCAAAGAAACTCAAGAATTATAGAAATGAGTTCAAAGACCAACAAATGAAACTTAAGCAACACATATCTTAAGAGATTGAAGATAAATATCATAAATTGAAGGTCAAGTTGCAAACAAGAAAAGACTAAAGTACATGACTCAATTTAAAGAAGGATATATCCCAAGACTGAAAAGTATTTAGTCAAAGAGATCTTTTTTTGAAAGGTTATCAAAGAGATCTTGAACATGAAGATATTAGAGCACAAAGGTCAAAACACTAATTTCATAAAGCTTTGAAGTTTTAAAGAATATATTGCAAAGTGAAGTCACAACCCAAGTTGACTTCACTTGTAATATGGGTTAAGTTTCAAACCAAGTTGACCTAAAGTTGTAACTTTGAGCTGAAGACCAGGAGAAAATCACTCTAGAAGGAAATGAGAAAACTGAAGTCGTACGTCAAGTCGACTCTAATTTGTGACTAGGGTGAAGTCGGATCTGAAGTCGACTCCAGATGTGACTTGAGTCATAGCGTTCAAATGTTGGCACATTTAATGTGCGCGACCTAGCCTCTAATGTTTGAAATAACTTATCCTTTATTTAAAGCACGACAAGGGGAGTTATGAGAGTTACCTAAAGCCTTCACCTTCCCTTTTACAAGCGATCAAGTGTCCATTAAGTGCTCTACTAAGAAGAACTTCGTTATTCACTGCAAGAGTTACAACATATCATGAATCTTAAGCTTCCAAGAGTTCTTTTTTGTGACAACTTTTCTCTACACAATCTGTAACATGTAGACTTTCTTTTTAACTTACTTTATTGTATTACTACTTGGGTTGGTGTTGGAGACCAAGGCTAAATAAAGATAAGAATTTTTATGGTTTGAGTGCTATTAGTCGTCTAATTGTGTTATGACTGTAAAGGACCCCTAGATTTATAATCTAGAGGAGAGTAAGGGCTCTAACTATATCTCTATTGAAATAGTAGAATTTAAGACACAAATGTACATTTTTAGAAGAGTAGAGTAGGTAGGGTTGTCCCAAACCACTGTAATTTCTTATGTCTGCTATATGTGAATTTATTTACTCCATTGCTCTTCACATTTTCATTAAAGGGGACAAAGTTTATAAGGGGTTAAGTTTTTATCTACTAAAAGAATTTTAAAGAACTCAATTCACCCATTTTCTCTTGAATTTTGCCACAAACTTGAGACCAACAATAACACCATTTATAGCTCAATTAATGAAATTAAGACTCAGATAATAGAATTTATTGAAATCCAGCTAGATCTAATGACATCTAACAGCATCTAACTAGATCTAATAACATCTAACTGAATATATCGGCATCTAACCGGATCTAACTTTTGATATTAATATTTTAATTATAATTTAACACCCGTAATATAATCTTATGCTTCTTATAAGGTCATTTATATCTTAATTAAGGTTATTTATATCTTAATTATAAAAATTAAAACTAAGATAATAGGATTAAATGAAATCAACTAAATCTAATAATATTTAACAGCATCAAACCAAATCTAATAATATATAACATAATCTAATAGAATCTAACCAAGTCTAACAGCATCCTTGGATCTAACAACATTTAAATGGATCTAACTTTTGACGTTAATAGGTTAATCTTAATTTAACACTCGTAATATGATTCTAGGTTTCTTATAAGGTGATTTATACATTAATTACGAAATTGAATATCAGATAATAAGATTTAATGAAATCTACCTAAATCTAACAATATCTAACAGTATCTAGCGGTGTCTAACAACATCTAATCAATTCTAACAGCATCTCACCAAATTTAATAGTATCTAACTGATCTAACTGGATCTAACTCTTGATATTAATAAGTTAATCTTAATTTAACACTTGTATTATGATCCTATGCTTCTTATAAGGTAATTTATATCTTAATTACGAAAATTAGAAGTTAACTAATAGGATTAATAAAATCCACCTAAATTTAACGATATCTAATAGCATCTAACAGCGTCTAAAAACATCTAACCGGATCTAACGCCATCTAACTAGATCTAAAGTTAATCACAATTTAACTCCCATAATATGATCTTAGGCTCCTTATAAGGTAATTCATACTTTAATAATAGAAATTAAAAACTCAGATAATAGGATTTAATGAAATCCACCTAAATCTAACAGTATTTAACAACATGTAACGGTGTCTAACAACATATAATTGGATCTACCAATATCTAACTGGATCTAATGACATTTAACCAGATCTAACAACATCTAACCAAATCTAACAGTATCTAACAATATATAACTTAATCTAACAATATTTAACTGGATCTAATGACATCTAACCAAATCTAAAGGCATCTAATAACATCTAACTGCATCTCATAGTATATAATATAATCTAAATTAAAATAATTAAATAAAAATCCATGTTAAATAAATTATAAATCATATTTTAAAAAGTAATATAAATATAGATATTAATTTAAATTAAATTAAAAATTTATTAAATAAAATATTTATATTAAATAAAAATTCTATAAAGTTGTCTCAATTTTTTATGATTCTATTCAATCTAAATTGAAGATTAATAAATAAGAAATAATTAACTTTTAAATCTATATTAGTTATGTTATAATTAAATTTAAATAATAATTATCTAAATTATTTTAAAAATAAATTTTAAATCACTATTAGATTTTTATGTATAATAGATCTATAATTTTGTATATTTTCATTTTTCACACATTCCTTTGATTATTTTGAAAATAGACTACATAAGTTTGTGCATTTTGTAAAATTTATAAACATAATATTTTATTTTATAAATATGACACTGTGATTTGAAATTGACTGTATTTTAAATATATTTTTATAATATTAAAATAATATAATATCAATTCAAATAAATATTAATAAGTTAATCATAATTTAACACTTATGAGTTAATTGAAGGTTAATAAAATAAGAAATGATTAAATTTTAAATCTAAATTAGTTATGTTATTCTTAAAAATAATTTTTAGCAATTAATATTAATATTTTAATTAATATAATATACATGAATAATAGATAATTCTAATATTAAATATATAATAGAAAATGAATATTATTATGTGCTGGAAATTTTCAATTATATTATCATATCATTTAGGCGATGCTTAATATTTTAAATCACATCTATAGGTGTTGTGTGTACATGATACCCAATGCACCAGAGAGCACTTGATCCCGTGCTCCATCATTTCCCTAAACGAGCCATGGGTGCCATTGCAAATATGGACACCATCATGCATGGATCCACAAATTTATTATGGAAATATGCAAATTTTGCATCACTAATTCAAGCATCATTCGTCTTCTCCAAATCGAGCATCAACAACCAACATGGAAGCTCGACGAAAATCAATTCGCCACTCTAGTGAAATCCTTCAAATCAATTGCAGTAGCCATGGAATCCACATCAAAAAACATCGACAACAAGTCAATAAAAATTCGACAACCTCCAAGAGATCTAGTCTTGCTCCCATCGCCAATTGCAATATTCAGCCTCAAAATTCATCCTCGATTAGCTGCTGTCAAGACCATCTATAAAATCCAATGAATATCGTAGCCAACCCTGCCACTGAAAACTTGGCTGACCAACACCCAACAATAACAACATGATGCATCGCTTGCACAAAATCCTGCATCAGTGCCATCTTTGTCCAATTCGGGGGCAAATGCGACGGCAGCGTCCATGGATTCTGACGACGATTTTCAAGTGTCCATTACTCACCCATGCAATAGCAGTAAAACTCATCTCTCCAAATTAATCACAGCAAGTATGGGCACCCAAATTGGAAGGCGTCTTGCAATTTTTTTTAATGCACCAAAAATCCTAATCTCATCATAGCCTTCAACAAAAATTGATGGCAGATTGGAAGCTTCCCTTAATTTTCTCACAGGAAGGGTTTCCCATGGGCTAGGCCTTAGTTTTGTTTGGGGAGAATGTGTGCTTACTGCCATATGCTTGATCTACCCGATGTCGCTATCAATGTTAGCAAATAAAACACTATGTGAGGTTTTTTGTGGGATAATTCAACTTATGATCATTTAAGTAGCTTTGGATGCCTTCGTTATGGGCTTGTGAATAGTAAAACAAATGATAAGTTTATTCTGTGTGCCAAACTAGGCATTTTTGTTGGTTACCTTAATGAAAAAAAATAATATAAAATTTATAATGTTAAGAGTAAGATAATCTATGTTTGTTGTAATGTTTAGTTTTTAAAAGATATTTTTCTTCTATATATTATTCAGTCACAAACTTAGGTGAGACCATAGCATTGGACCAAGAGCAAGCTCATCTACTTGTAGCCACTAAGATCTCACATCTTTGTGGATGAGTTTGCTGCACAAACTGTAACAACTGGTTTGAAACTAATCACATTGAATTTAACAACAAAGCAGAACCACCTTCTGGTTTCATTAAGCTTATCCTAGGTTGTGAGATAGAACAATTTGTACTAGCAGTTCTAATTGTTCCCGGAAAGAGACAATGATATTTTTCTTGCTTATTATTTAGTCATGATTGTATTTTACCCCTTTCCTTAGCTCTTTTAACGCCACATCGTACTCAACTACTCCTTTGGCCACCTCAATAGTACATCTCCTCTTATACTATATTTCTTACTTCAAAATTTCATATAATCGTATTGCCTTCTTAGCAACAATATCATCTAATGACGAACTAAAATTATTCTCTCACACCATCAAATATACACATCGGAGGGATGCTATGACAAACGAAATTTCTACCTTAGAACTAACTACACTTGTACTTTGCAACCATTGCCACTGGGCAAAAGAGCTAAATGGGTTTATGAAATCAAATATCTTCCAAATGGGAACATTGAAAGCTACAAGGCATGGTCTGTTGTGAAAAGATATACTTAAATTGAAGATGTCAACTTTCATGAGACTTTACTCCTATTCTATATTAGCTATCGTGCATTTTTTTAGCAATTGCTTCAATTAGATGTTGTGAAATAAACTAACTTATTAGATGTTGGGAAATAAACTAACTTAATGCGAATAATGCTTTGGGGATCTATTAGCAAAAATCTATATGAAGATTCCATAAAAATTTTCTAAAAAAGGGGAGCAACGAGTTTGTCAGCTACAAAAATTCATCTATGTACAGCATCAAGAATCCAGAAATTGGTATAACAAATTCACAACATCTCTTCTTGAAATTTATTTTTGGCAATCATATTCATATCATCCTGTATTCCTTTTTTTTTAATCATGAAGGATCTTTCTCATCTATATCGATGATGTCATCATCATATAAATAGACTTTGTTCATATCTCTAAGCTTAAACACTATTTGGAAAACACTTTTCACATCAAGAACTTTGAAAAACTTACTTTCTCAGAATTAAAGTTGCACACTCTTCCATAGGAATTATTTTAATTTAGCATAAGTAAGTCCTTGTCATCTTAGCTAAGAGTAGTCTTGCAAGTTGCAAACTAGCTTCTTTTTCGATAGACTAGCAACACAAACTTGCACTTGAATTTGATGATTTCTAGTGATCCTGGGTACTGCCATCAATTGTTAAGTTGATTTCTTTAGTTCATTATCATATCGGATATTAAAATACCTAAACGGCAATCCAAGACGAGGAGTTTTGTTTCCTTCAAGTATTCATTATTTATGCATGCATTTTGTGATGTAGATTAGACAAGGTGTCTAATGATGCATAGATTTATAACTAGGTAAATTATTTTTCTTGGTGATCTAAGAAACAAAAAGTAGTTTCTTGCTCACCCATTGAAGCTAAATATCAAGCCATGGCCACTACTAATTATGAGATCATATAGCTCCTAAGGTTCTCATGTGATCTTTGAATCAAATTTACTTCTCCAATTCTCCTGTTTTTGACAATCAGGTGGCAAGGTCTAGGACTTACCATATAATCATGCTCTAGGTTGCCTTCTAGCAATGCTTAATACCTAACTATAAATCATTTTGCAATTAACAAGTAGTCTTTTAGCATTGCCTAGGACCTACCTTTAATCACACACTGGGCACCCTTCCAGCAAGGCTTAGGACCTACTTATAAATCACTTCTCAAATTAACAAGTAGCTTTCCAGCAATACTTATGCCCTATCATCAAATCACGCATTGGGTAACATTCCAGCTAAGCCTAAGACCTAAAAAAAAAAAAAAAAAAACTTTAAACAGACTAGGTCCTATGCACTTGCATTTTCAACTTTCTTTGTATATGGTTTATGTCATGTATCCTTAGGAATATTTATTTCTATCTCAGTGGACTAAAATCAAGCAAATTCTTAATAATTAACATATATGTAGCAACATCTTCTAATGTTGATCTCTTATGACTAATCCATCCCATCCAATGGCTTTAGAACGTCCAAAAATGTATAAATCAATGGTTGTATAATCAAAATCGAACACAATGGAGCCAAGATGTGATCAAATGATTTTGAACAGTCCATGCACATCTGTCCATCGATAACTCGTCATAGTGAACTCTTATGGTCAATTAGACCAGTCCAATAGATTTAGAATGTTTAAAAATATAAAAAAATAGTTAAATCATCAAAGTTAAACATCATGCGGCCAGATATGGTCAAATCAAAACGGATGGCCGAGAGGGCACTATGTGTCACCAGTAGGTTGAGCTTTTGGGTTGATTTTTTGGGCTGAGAACATGGGCTATCTATATAAGCCGAATGATGGGCTTCCTCTAATTACTAATGAGCCCATCATAGGCTAGCCCATTTTATAACTGGGCCAGAGATTTCAGTGAGCCTCTCCATCCCAGCCCATGAGGTCATTAGCTAGACCTGAACTCCTCTAGATATAAGCCCAGTACCTTGAGCTAGGCTGTAACAGGCCAAGGCTAACACTAGCCCAGCCCAGCACAAAAAAGAAAGGGGGGGAATGAGTTAAATTTTGGGGGCTTTCCTATAAAATTTCAATAGTTTTCTTGAAATCTTTGTAAAAAATTTAAAATATTTTTAAATAATATTCATCCAAACGTTTCCACCCTAGAAATTCTAATTAAGTTGGGATTTTCTGAAATTTTCAATAAAACGAGGTTTTCTTGAAAAATAAAAGCTACACTTCAAAGGGATTTTTTTGTAATTTATTTTCAACCAAGTGGTGTGTAGTTCTACATAACCCATATATAAGTTTTGAAGAATATCACTTGGAAGGATCAATTTGTAATTTTTCTAAGTTATTATGACCTTTTTGAAAATTGTAAAAATCTTCAAGGTTGTCTATAAAAATTCCCCCAATCACCCATTGATTCTAGTAGTCTTCTTCCTCCTAGCTAGGGGGTTTTGGCAACTTCTTGACCCACCTAAACATGCTTAGATTTTTCTTATAGACATATGTTTGAGTTCTTTATTTAATGTAGATCCTTCCAATGCTTCCAATTTCTTAAATAACATCAATCTTTGTGGCAAGTGAATAGATTTAATAAAAGTCAAAATGCTCACTCATTCTTTAACCATAATGCATATAAATTTTCACTTCAATGGCGCACCCAGAAAGGGCTTTTCTGAGAGAAACCCAAGAATCGTGAGCTTTTTTCTGAGCTCCCAAAATCCAAGCTTTACTGTGTTGCCCCTCACCTCTCCCAATGTAACCCTGTATCCCGGCCCTCCTTCCTCCATTTAAAGGACCTCGCACCATACACCCATGCTACACATTTAATATCATCATCTATTTTTTATATTTTTATTATTATCTCCTCTGATTCAATTTTTTTATTAACCTATGATTATTACATTATCATTTTATCCCATAATACATTCAATCAAAGAAAATTTTCCCTTGCTCCATTTTTTCACAAAGCCAATTAGCTGACGTATTTGCTAAAGCACTTGGGCACGATCAATTCCGTGAATTATTAATCAAGTTTTACATTTCTATTCCCCATGCTCTAACTTGAGGGAAAGTATTAAAGGAGATCATGATTGTCCACATATCTTTTATGCATACTAAATATAAAGATACTAACCCATTCTAATTTATTTCATTTCTAATTTTTCTTATGATAATGGATCGTAATAACCTAAAGTTATGACACAATAAATAAAGCATGAAAACAAAGCTAGCATAGGACTACACCATAAAATTGATAAAAAAAAAAGTTTCCATTTCTAATTTTTCTTATGATAATTGATCGTAATAACCTAAAGTTATGACACAACAAATAAAGCATGAAAACAAAGCAAGCATAGGACTACGCCATAAAATTGATAAAAAAAAAGAAAAGTTTCCATAGAAACTCAAACACAAAATGTAGAAAAAATCTTAGAAATATTATTAAAGGTAATTGTCCCTAGAAAACAACAATTGATAGAAATTTATAGAAAAAGTAAAACAAAACCAGTTCTAACCGTCCTACTTAGCATGTTTTTACCAAAAATAGTAAATTGCACAATTTACTATAAATAGTAATTAAATTATGTAAAGCTTCGATGGCCTGAATTTACGTGAAAATGGATAATTTTGACATAAAAAATGTACTCAGCTAGGTTACACCCTAGTTGTCACGTCAAGAGCTTGAAAAATACTTTCATTAATATGTTGTGGTTGCAATTGATCAAATGTTATGGTCAACTAAAGTTGGGATGCTCCTTTATCACTTCTGGCTCTTCTGTGATGATCCACCCACTCTAACAAGCCTTCTATGTTGGCTTTAGATTAAATTAGCCCTTAGATTGTGCCTTAGAGTATGTGTGTAAGGCTCTATATAGGAATGTAAACCAATGCAAAAATCAATCAATTATATTGATTTAGTTTTTACTTTTCAAAAACTAAATTAACTAACATATATAATATTAAATTAAAGGAAATTAATATCATTAATTGATTTGGAAAGTATATGCTTTTGTAAATTTTTCTTATGCTCACAATGTTTATCCCTAATTCCTAATATACCTACCATATTTAAAAATTCTCTTATATCTATAACATTTTATCCTAAATTCTTGTTAGACCCATGTAGTCAAAATAGTTGTTAATTGTCCCATTTAAAAGACGATTTTATTCTCTCCAAAATTTTTAATTAAAACATTTTAGCACTAATATGGCTCAATTAATGGTGGTAAATTATTAATTTATGACATCAGACTATTCAAATATCATATTAAGATTTGGTTGTTTCAATTAGAAATGCTTAAAGTAGAAAAATCAACTTTTCAATAGAGTAATTAACGGTTATTTTAATTGCATACGTATAATAAGAATTTAGCAAGAAATTTTATGAGTATAAGAGAAAATTTTGAAACTTTGTAGGTATATTAAGAATTAAAGTCAAATGTTATGCGTATAAAAGAATTGTTCTTTGAAAAATAACTAAACCTTGCTCAAACTAGTTCAAACGATCAACTGACATTTTACAAATTGTATAAATAAAAAGAAGAAAAAGGAAGCTTGAAATTTACACTAATTCAGGCACCAAAAGTCACAAACATAATACTTCTATGCTTGAAGCTTATTCAAATATGCTCTTTAAATGACAATCATAAAGAAAAGAGATATGATGAGGCCCAAAAATGCTCCTTAGCTCTTTCAAGCTTCCATTTCTTTGCATACTAGTTGATTTCCATGCTGCTACTTTTGCCCAAAGCGTCTCATTGCTTAATGATCAAAGAGTTGCATTACTTTGACCAAAGATAACATTAAAATAACAGAATAAGAAGAAATCAATAGGAAAAAACTTACAAAGTTGCACTCCATTGAACTTCAAGTTTTCTACTTTTGTATCTTGAATCAAGTTCTTGGTCTTTATTTCACAGCTGGACCAAAAATTAGAAAACTCTGAGAAAATAAGTATAAAAACTATTATGCTTAGAACCTAGCCAATGCAAAGACTCCAACCCAATATTTGCCTAGATGTGACTCTAGTCCTATTTCCAACAAACTAACTTTAAGCATTTTGAAGATAATCTGGATTTTTCTTAACCCAAAATAACACATGCTACTAGCAATGGGACAGAAGGAGAGAAGGTAGGGATGTCCATTAACATAATACTTCAAGGCATATGAAATTAGTAGCAAGATTTATAGCAAGTGTATGGATATTTTTATTGCTACTTTTCTGTATATCACAACCCCCAAATCCTTTTTTCTTCTTTGTGCTTGTTTAGGATCATCCAATTGTATAGGATGGATGAGATTTTGGTGGGGTCATGTATACTATAAAATAAAAAATTATACTAGAAATGAAAAATTAGTGATGAAAATGCAAAAAGCAAGATTGTTGTGCATTGAAAATTGAAAAAAAATTATAAGAATACAAATTCCATTCTATTTTTCATCTTATCTCAAGGAATGATCTTATATAAGCTCAAAGATCTTCTCTCATCAATTCCCCCTTCATTGGCAATCCCAACCCAATCAGGACAACTCCCTAATTTTATAGTTATTGCTTAATGAAAATGTTAATCTTAGAAAGATAAAAAGAAATTTCTATCAAATTTTTGAAATAAGCATTTTATTCCTTTAATGGCCCAAATTAATACAAAAGATTAGTTCGACCTTATTTTATGGTTAGGAAGTAACTGTAGAGAATAAAAGTCCAAAAAACTACTGGTCAAAGTAGCTAGAGACCTAGGTCGCAAGTAATGATTCAACATCTCATATAAGAAGTAACTTGGGTTCTTGGATCAGACCATTTCATTCACACAAGGCGATTAAAATAAACGGTTAGATAGAGTATTAAATGCATGAGGATGGTTTTAACCTTCTATAGAAGTAAATTAAAACACACCACACAACAATGGTTGTTATCTTATGTCATTTGACATAATTTAGATTTCAAATGAAGATCCAAGGCTGTTGTGCAAAATGACGAACGTATTGATTGATGCTAGAATGATTGCCAAAGAAGCCTTAGCATGCAGAAGAAGAGAAATCTCAGCGGTCATTCTCCCTTCTCTTCCACTACTATTTCCGTACAGTCTCAAAAAATAAATTGAAGATTCGAAAAGCAACAGTTTTATGCATATATATAAATATATGGGATTTGTTCCTATGCAGTCCATTGTAAAATGGGCTCCACACATGTTAGATTGCAATGAAACTTTGTACAATCATTTATCCATATATAAATCATACTTTAGACGGTTTAGACATTGAAAATATCACTTTAAACTTGATATTTATATTAAACTATTTTATTGCGTTGATTTTACATTATTTTTAGATGGGGACCACACATGTGTTGGATTTGGATGAAAATTGGTATGCTAATAAAGTGAACAATTCTAAATACAACAGGTGGGGTGGATTTCCCATTTTGATCAAGTGGGGCCTATGGTGCATGGGACTGCACACCGGAACGAACTCCTATATATATACATGTCATGCAAATATAAATAGAGTAAAACATGATGGATGACTCGGATTTAAAATAAATTATGAAAAAAATTTAAAAAATATAACTAGTTATATTGAAGCATGGCTCTATATACGGGAACGATTATATACATCATGATGTATTTTAGGCTAAAATACAATATTCATTTATTTTTACAAGTAGTTACATTTTTTAATTTTTTCTTCATAAACATGTTTTCCTAAATATATTCAACCCATATATAAAGTTTTTCAATTTTACAATACTTTTACATATTTATTTTGATTTTTAAAAATCATCAAGTCAAGGGCATTTAAGTCATTTTCTGCCCTTTTAAAAAACATGATTTTAAAAAATTAAAAATAAATATGTAAAAGTATTATAAATTAAAAAACTTTGTATATATATATTGAATATATATACTTAGATAAACGTGCTTATGAAGAAAAAATTTAAAAATTTTAATTAATTGTAAAAATAAATGAATACTGTATTTTAGCCTAAAATACATCATGATGTATCTAATCAAGCTATATATATATAACAAATTATGAATTTATTTCATGTAGTAATGAATAACATTATCAGGGAGCTGTTGATTTGTCTATTAGTAAATGAACTCATGATACGATGAATGCAAGCAAGCATTCTCCAAACTTATTGAACAATATTCCTATTTCTCATGGGAAAATATGGCGACTGACCGATCACGTAGCTAGTTCAAATTTTCTATTCCATTGGCATACATCTTCTTGCATTGCATTCACATCAAATTGAGGTGCCCTTTTATTTATCCTCTAAATGCCTTGGACTAGAGGAACTTGGCAATTTGAGTTACTATTCATATAAACGAAAGATGTAAAAGGATAAAAGGAATACGCATTAGAGATGCAAAAGTTATTGTAAGAGAGTTCGAGCCTTTTCTAATGACAGAGGGATCAACGATGTCTGGGGTAAATTTCTATTTTTCTTTTTTATTCCATCGAAAACACACTAAGAATTATAGCAATCGAAAATCCCAAAAGATTTTTTTAACATTACTTTTTGGAAAAATCAGATCTAGTAATGAAAAAAGAATAAATAACTTACCAACAATATTAGTGCATAGCAAGCTCTAGATTAACTCGTTTAATTGTCCCCTGTCACTTTGGAGCATCTTCAAGAAGCCCATTTTCATATCCTTTGGAAAGATTGATGATGCTGATATATAATGGAGTTAAGTATATTAGGGGATAATATGCTATATTCGGAACGTGACATAACTAAGGTATCAAGATAGCATAATAATTTTCATAACCAGAATAAAAATTACTAACAAGACATCAATAAAGAAAATGAAACAAAAATGGTACATAGAGTGCACAAACACAATTATGCATGTATGAGTAAGGGAGTAAATCGGGGTAGGTTGACCCACCACCTAACCCAACCCGTCCCCTTTTTCGACAGGATTAAGATAGGATATGAGGATTGTTCGGGTCGGGTCGGGGCGGGGCGGGGCAATAGTGTCCTGGTGAGTGGGAAGTAGCAACAGTCAGTAGAGATGGTTTTTATTTTTATAGTAGCGGGTAGAGGAATGATCCTATTAGCTTGAGCTAAGTAAATGTCCCACCTAGCCCACCTTAAAAAATCTATTCACAACAACTTTTTTTTTTAAATTTTTCTTCGTGCACTTATTTATCTATGTGTATTTAACCTATAGACCAAGTTTTACCATTTTTGGATATGTTTATCTATTTTTTGAGATTTTTAAACATCTATGTGTATATATGTATTTAAAATACCCTTATTTTTAAAAATCTAAAAAAAATATACACATATCTAAAAATGGTAAAACTTGATTTATATATTAAATACATTTAGATAAACAAGTGTATGAAGAAAAAGCAAAAAAAAAATTTATTTTGAATAGGATTTTTTAGGTGGGCTAAGTGAGACATTTACTTAGTATGAGGTGCGCCGTATTAAAAAAAATGCAAAATTAGTTTTTAAATGATGGTTAGCCTATTTAAAAGCACCGGTTATATAAATTTTTGGGTGAGCCATCCCATTAAAAGACAATAAAAATATTAATTATTTTAATATTTTCCATTTGAATTTATTATATTTAGCATTATTTAAAATTTATAACTTGTTTATGTGTGATTTTATTGAATGTAAAGTTAACTTTAAGGTTTATTTATGTCAATTTGGTTTTATTGAAACTATACACATACTTGGCATTCAGCAAAGTCAAATTGTAAACAGAGTCATAAAAATGTATGTTTACTGATATTCTGTTATAGTAATTAAGTTTTATTTTTGTCAAATAGTAAAATGCTGAAGCATTCGACTATTAAATTTAATGTATATGCCATTTTATATTGATAAGCATAGAAATTCTTAAAACTATTACATCTGGATCCACATTTTCAACCTGCCTTGTTGATCCAATCCCAACCCAAAACCAACTCAAATTTTGGCCCTAGATCTATTAAATAAATTTGAGGGTTAGATCGACTTTGTCTCGACCAGCTATTAAAAAGAGAGTCCAACATCATTTTTAAAATGTAAGGTAAGGGTTGGGCAATCATTACCCTCCCCGACCCATCCTAATTTTCATGGATTTCAATCATAAGCTCCTAAGAGCATATAACCTCCATGCTCTCGACCCTCTGACGTTGTCCATTTGGCACGCTCGTTTACAGCCATTGGATGCGGCAGCAGCTGTGGGGTGGGAAATTTTATCTGCATGTCCCCTGTCGGAGTGTTAGACTGGATTTTTGTCTTTTTGCAAAATGGTAACTCGCATTTTGAGTAGCCCAAAATTCCGAATGGTCCAATTTCAGCTCCCAAAACTCGCCGTGCCCGCCCCTCTGCTCTCGTACTCCACTTCTCGTATCTCTCTCACTCTTGCATTCACCCCTCCAGTAAACTGATGTTGCCCTTACTGTCAACCGTCGACGATGCCTCTTCCATGCTATACTGCCGGATCTGGCCCCTTTCTAACTTTTCTTTTTCCTCTTCCATCTTTCCTTCCTCTGCCACAAAATTAGTTTAAAAACCACAAAGCACCGTGATGCTGTTCTTTTTCTTGATTTCAGTTCTCTAGATGGTGGTGTCCGATGAAACTGATGCCTCGCTACACATTATCGAACATTCCAAGTCGTCGGACTTTCCTCCTCCCTCCACGGGCCCGTTAAAGCAAGGAAAAGCAAAGTGCTTCTGCTCCCACTCTCTTCATCTACCTTTAGTGCCTTATTCATCTCAGATTGCCAATCACCGAGAAATCATCCCTTTATTTCTAATGACAAAGCAAACATTCATTTTCTAGAATGAACAAAGAGCATCCGCCCCTGCCGCCCAATCCCGTCGCAGTTCTGAGGAGCCTTTATGCTTCTGTTTTGGATATTTGCTTCCATTCTTCGAAAGCTCTACTTTTTACTGGGTACTTCTCCTTTCATTTCTTATCGAGTGCTACATCCAAAGTAGTTCTTTAGCAACTGTAGGGCTCGGTCTTAAAAAAAATATATGCTGCTGCATGTGCACCATATTTTTGGTGCATGTGCAGAGCACCAAATCAAATAAGAAAGGGGTGAAAAGGGGGACCGGGCGTAGAATAAACAGAGGAAAAAAAAACGGAAGGGAGAGGGAGAAGAAAGAAGAAGAAGAAAGGAAGAAAGAAAAGGAGAAGGAAGAAGAGAGGAGAGGTAGCTTGCATCTACGCCGCCATCCACGCCGCCGGGTCGCCGGAGGTAAGGAAGAGATGATTGATTTTGTTGGGTTTTTTCAATTTTTATCCCAAATCATGCAATAAACATAGGAGTTTTGCTAAAATACCTTAGATAAACATG
>JAXCLR010017067.1:0-26033 GCA_035584095.1 Annona squamosa | reverse complement strand
TTGGGGTCGACTTGGACTACGACTTGGCCTTCCATGCTTTGTATTCTTCAATTGTATATGCCTTAAACATTTCACAACATGTTAGTAGCCAAGACTTGCTCAAATTGATTTGTTAATCATCAAAACATGGATCTAGCTAGTTTTCCACATATTTCAAACAAAAAACAAAAACAAAAATACAAATGAATATGAATAATGGGTTGCCTCGTATTTAGCGCTAAGTTTAACGTCCTCAGCCCAACATTCCCGCTGTTCAATTTTCTTTCAATTCCACCACCTCCTTGCAATGCTGAAAATCATCTCCCAAATAATGCTTTAGAAGTTGCCCATTCATGACGAAATCGTTGCTAGATGCCTCATTGAATATCTCCACTGCTCCATGCTCAGTCGCCTTTATCACCATGAATGGACCCGACCATCTGGATTTGAATTTTCTTGGAAACAATTTCAATCTTGAATTGAAAAGTAGAACTCTCTGACCTGGCTCGAATCTCTGTGGTAAAATATTTTTTTCATGTCATTTCTTCACCTTTTCTTTCTAGATCTTGGCATTTTCATAGGCTTGTATTCGGAATTCATCCAACTTATTGAGTTACAGCAATGACGCTCCCTACTTGTTGCATGTCCAAGTTTAGTTTTTTAATCGCCCAATAAGCATTGTGTTCCAACTCTAGTGGCAGAATATAGGCTTTTCCATAAACCAGTTGGTAATGAGACATTCCAAACTAGGTTTTGTAAGCAGTTCGATAAGTCCATAATGTGTTGTCCAGCTTGATAGACCAGTCTTTGCGAGATAACTTGATTGTTTTCTAAAGAATTTGCTTTAATTCTCTATTGGCCAACTTGACTTGTCCATTGGCTTGTGGATGATAGACTATCGTCACCCTATAGCATACGCCATATTTATGTAGAATTACCATGAACTATCAGTTATAGAAATGAGAGCCTCCATCACTTATGATTACCCGAGGCATGCCGAAATGCGTAAAAATATTCTTCTTGATGGATTTGAGAACCGTTTTGGCATCGCCCGCTTGAGTGGAAATCGCTTCTACCCATTTGAAAACATAATCCACAGCCACTAAAATATATTGGTTTCCAAAAGAAGGGATGAATGGTCACATGAAGTCAATACCCCAAACATCAAATATTTCCACCTCAATGATATTAGTGAGAGACATTTCATGTCTTTTAGAAATATTATCTATTTGTTGGCATTGAACACATCTTTTCACATAAAAATAAGCGTCCTTGAATAAAGATGGCCAATAGAATCCCGATTGAAGTATTTTCGCCGCAATTTTATCTCCTTGGAAGTAGCCCCCATACGGTAATGAATGGCAGCTCTGCAATATCAATTTCTGTTCACATTCTGGAATGCATCTCCTATATAAATGATTTGGGCATTACTTGAACAAATATGGATCATCCCAGAAATAAAATTTCACGTCATGGAAAAATTTTTTCCTTTGATGTAAATTCAGCTCCGGAGGCAACAATCCATTGACTATATAACTGACAAAGTCTACATACCATGGTGGATTGCCTTGGGATATTGAAAAAGCTACTCATCTGAATCTGTTCCGTGTCTTGGGCTGGCTGGGATCTCTCAAGGCGAGATAAATGATTAGCGACCTGATTTTTAGCTCCTTTTCAGTCTTTGATTTCGAGGTCGAACTCCTATAGCAATAGGATCCACCGAATCAAGCATGGTTTTGCTTCTTTTTTCTCAATCAAATACTTGATTGCTGAATGGTCTGTGTACAAGATCACTTTAGCGCCCACCAGATAGGCTCTGAATTTATCGAATGTAAAAACCACTGCTAATAGTTCCTTTTCTGTCATGGTATAATTCATTTGTGCCTCGTTCAGGGTTTTGCTAGCATAGTAGATAGAGAGAAAAACTCCATTCTTTCACTGGCCCAGTACCGCTCCCACTACGTAGTCGCTTGCATCGCACATTAATTCGAATGAGAGGTTCCATTCTGGAGAAATAATAATTTGTGTAGATATTAATCTCTTTTTCAGCTCCTAGAATGCCTCCATGCATTCATTGGTGAATTCGAATGACGCATCTTTCTTGAGCGACGAACATAGCGGCTTGGATATCTTAGAGAAGTCTTTTATGAATCGCCTGTAGAACCTCGCATGTCCCAGAAAACTACAAATTCCTTTAACTGAGGTGGGTGGAGGCAATTCCTCGATTGTCTCGATTTTAGTTTTATCAAATTCGATTCCCTATTTAGAGACCCGGTGACCAAGTGACACTTTTTTCAGTTGAGAACCAGGTTCGTATCCTCACAATGTTGGAGCATCTTGGATAAGTTGGCCAAGCACCCGTCATAGGAATTCTCGAATACTGAGAAATTGTCCATGAATACCTCCAAGAAGTCCTCCACCGTGTCAGTGAAAATGGCCATCGTACAACACTGAAATGTCCCTGGGGGCGTTGCATAGGCCAAATGGCATTCGCCTGAATGCGAATGTGCCATATGTGTTGGTCCCGAGTTTATAGCAATTACCCAAGAGGGAATGGTGAATTGGGTATTTAAAATTTTTCGCTTAAACAGAAAATTTACCCCGGTTTAGTTCAGTCCCCTTAATGAAACAAATGGAAAGTGTGGTGAGTAATTAAGATAATCAAAACAGAAATATAAATCACAATAATGGGCAAGATTTTATAGTTGTTTGGCAACCTTTCCTACTCCACTCTTCTAAGTTCACACCCCTTGTGACTTGGTTTCCACTATGTATTTCACAAATACAACTAGAGCCCATGCTCTCTTCTAGATTCCAACTCTATGAGGCATAAATGACTCACGGCACAAGTAGATGACGAGTCCCACTCCAGTCACACCACTACTTTGCTACCACTTGGTTTGAAACACCAATATCAAACCAAGTATCAAAACCAAATAATAAATTGTAAAAGAAAAGAGATCTACACTTTACAAATTATGTAGGCAAGTTATAGCACGTGGAAGAACTCATAGAAGAGACGATTTGATCAACGTTGGAGCATGCAGCAAATTTGAGCTCGTTCTTCCTTCAAAACTTATATAGATCCTCAAAGTTAGGAGAAAATGGAATTCAAATCTTAGTATCTTCTTTTGCTTTTTTTCATGTTCATTTGAATGTCTATTTATAATGGTGGAAGAAATTTAAACGTTTGAGGGTTGATGATGTGTATTTAATGCACCAACGTTCAAAACTTTTCAACTGTTGTGACTCAAGTCGCAGTTGGAGTCGACTTCAGGTGCGACTTCACCCAAGTCGTAGACTAGAGTCAACTTTGGGTGCGATTTTGATTTTAAGCAAGCTCCTCAAGTTCCTCCTAAGGTCGACTTAGTCTTAAACTTGACCTAAGTCGTAGGTGGAGTCGACTTCATGTGCGACTTCGATTTTCAACAATGTTCTAAGTCCCTGCTTCAGGTCAACTTAGGCTTGAACTTAACTCAAGTCACAGGTGAAGTCGACTTCGTGTGCGACTTCACTTTCTATACTTGCTTGATGAACTTGAAATCCTTGGATGTGACCTTGGTCAATTGATATTCTTCATATTAATTGTTCTTCCACTGATTTCTTTTACTTGTAGCTCAGTATGATCATTTTTCTTGAAATCTTTTAACTTCATGTTTTGAAGTTGGAATGCTTGATTCATGGATCTTATAGAATTGTCCAAATGAATATCCCTTGATTTTTTCATGTAATTCTACTTGTCTTGGACTTGATTTATTTTCATTTCTGTCCAAGTTGTATGTTCGGGTCGACTTGGGTTTCAACTTCACTCAAGTCGTATGTGGAGTCGACTTGAGTATGTGACTTCATTTTTTGAATTCCCAAATTCAATGCTGGCAATTCTGAGTTCTTGAAGTTGATACCAGAATCGACTTGGGTTTGCAACTTCACCCAAGTCGCATGCGAAGTCGACTTCGAATGTGACTTCGGAAACTCTTGCTCCTCATTTTCAGTGTTGGTCATAAAATCGTGTTTGAAGTCAATGATGGAGTTGACTTGGGGATCGACTTGACCTAAGTCGATTCCTGAGTCGACTTGGGAATCGACGTGACTTATCAGTCTTCATATTTTTATTTTTATATCCTTTAATCATTTCACAAAGTATGTTAGTAACCAAAACTTACTCAAATTGAATTGTTTAATCATCAAAACTTAGATTTTGCTATTTTTCCATTGATTCCAACAATCTCCCTCTCTTTGATGATTGACAAAACCAATTTGAGTTTATACCTTTCAATGTCTTTAAAATATATCATTTTATCTTATTTTGGTAGTTTAGGATAATCATAGGTCATTTTCATTTTGAACTTAATGAAATTAATGTACATATTTCATTTCTAATAATTTCTTATATAAATCACAAGTTAAAACCATTCATTCAAGCATTTCAATTCAGTAACATAAACAAATAGTGCATAAACAAATTTTTCATATATGATCAAAACATTTCATACAAAATGCAAAGAGAAATGCAAACCTATATATACAAACTACCCAACCCATGACTCGACACTTAAAAACTAGAAACTTGCTCAACTACCATTCTCCCCCTTTTTACCAATAGATCAAAAATAGGGATAAAAAAATGGGATTTGGCAAACAGAAATGCCGATATAGGATAAGGAGTCTGACGGATGGGTGGAATGGGCCAAATGTGAGCCGAGGAGTAAAAAGATGAGACAAGATAAGGTGTCGGCTCTCGACGCACTGACTCACTCTCAAAAGGATCCATATTGGGTTTCGGTCGAACCCTGTCATTTCCCGATGCCAGCCGATACTTGATTGTTCGGAGCTCCTGGTCCATACGATCCTGCCTAGTATGCATATCCATAACTGCATTGAGGACCCCGACGATCTGAGAAGTCAACCGATCCTCAATCTGTTCCATATGCTCCTGTATCGCTTTCACCGAGTTGTCCTATGACAGCAGTCTTAGAGCTAAGTCTAGGATCTCTGAGCCTCACGGTGAACACGATCCATGTGAATGAGGCGATGTGGGTTCGTCGGGGGCATCCTGTGGTGGAGGAGTGGGTTGAGGCTATGGTGATGGCGGGGGCTGCTCCCCCTCAGCCTGTGCTCCTCTGGCTTTTTCTTGAGCCGGTTCTCCCATCCTTTCCCTTATTCTTTCCTCTCTGAATTGATTGACATTGATCTTCATCCGTTGCAAAAGTGCCTTGTTGATTGCATTGGTTGGCTTTAGCACTTCGAATGGCTCACCATCAATGTCCAAATGAAAGAACTCAAGGATCTTGGTGATCCATGTCTCATACGGCAAGACCCCTCATGGGTTGTCCTTCCTGGAAGCTAAGGCTTCAAGGAAAAGTCTGGGAAGGCTAACCTTGACCCTATTTGCAACTTTTCATAAAATTTCAGCCTCTTGTGAATTCGCTTGATTTCTGCCTCCTCCCTTGGGATATATACAATGGGCGATCAACAGCCTGAGAACCCTCAACTTAGGGGATAGATCCATATAATGGAGAAACTTGATCCCAGGTTGTATTTATTGCTCCTAATGAGCTGGTTGTACATTTGGGTTAGAGTAAGGTCGGCAGGTAGTTGTTCATCATCATATGGGACCTCTACAATTTGTCCAACCTACATAATGGCATGATTTTGGCTTGGGACCCCCCTTGTACCTAAATACTTCTCGACACCTTTTACATATGTGCTGAAATATTGTTGATCCCACAGATGATAGAAAATTCTTGTCAAATCTGGGTACACCCATTCATCCACCTTTAGCAACCTTGTCCACCCTTGAAAATCCAATAATTCTTCTATTCCAAACTCATAATCACTCAAAAATTTAAAATCTATAATCTTTGGGACAAAAATCTTATGCTCTTAGAAGTTCTTGTAGAATCAACTATGTTGTTGCTCGGTCCTGAAATATGTTGTCGGCATTTTTAGGACCTAGCCCTTTTGAGTTGGAGTTCCCCTTCTTCTAGCCCCTGTTTCAGAACTGTTGGATGTTTGTGGTTCCTCTTCTCTTGGAGCTGAAGTGGATGGAGTTCCAACTTGGAATCGAACTCAATAGCCAGTAGATGTTGATGGTTCATCCCGGGCTCACTTAGATGGAGTTCTTTATCGCCTAGGAATCTCCTTCTTAGTTTAAGAGCTAGTTGTCTGGGTACCGGTCTTAGAGATGGTTTGGAGACAGCTAATTTGGGTAGCCTAGTAGCCAATTTGGTTGCCATTTGGATTTTTGAAAGATGGATTTTTGCAAATGGGATTTTAGAAGGAAGGCTGTGAGGGAGAGATGGGGAGGTGTGAGGGAGGGAAAGTCTGAGAGAGTGAGAGAGAGTGAGAGAGAGTGAGAAATCTGAGAGATAATGGGAGATGAGAGAGAGAGAACTTGAGATGGGAGAGAGCAGAATGACAGAGAGAGAGAGATAAGGGACTGCGAGAGAGAAAACAAGAGAGAGAGAGAGAGAACGAGAGGGAGAGAGAGAGAGAACAGGGAGATGGAAAGAGAGGAAGACAGCGCGACAGGAAGAAGAAAGAAAAGAAGAAAAGGGAAAGAAGAAGAAAAGAAAAACACGGGAAGTTGGATCGTCGCGCGCTAAAGTCGACTTGCCCTAATCAAATTTCGACTTCGCCCCTGCGGAGTCAACTTCACCCCGATCCGAAGTCAACTTGGGACTTCCGGAGTCGACTTAGCCAATCGACTTGGACTTTTCTAAGTTCATTCCTCCTATCTTATTGTTTCTAATTTAACTCAATTATCCCCATATCATTTTTAATTTTATAAAATAATTCTTTTGCTAGAGGTTTAGTGAACATATCTGCAATCTGGTCCTCAGTTTTCACATTTTCCAAACAAATATCATGATTTTCAACATGTTCACGAATAAAATGGTGTCTTACATCTATATGTTTTGTTCTAAAATGCAATATAGGATTTTTAGTCAAACAAATTGCACTTGTATTATCACATCTAATTGGAATATCATGACAACCAATATCATAATCTTTAAGTTGTTGTTTCATCGAAATTAGTTGGGGACAACAACTCCCGGTTGCTGTATATTTGGCTTCCACCGTAGATAAAGCGACACTAGTTTGTTTCCTTGAATACCATGAAATAAACATATTTCCAAGAAATTGACATGTTTAAATAGTACTTTTTCTATCTACTTTGTATCGGACAAAATCTGTTTCCGAGTAACCGATTAGATCAAAAGTTGACCCCTTTGGATACCATAATCCAAGATTAGTGGTATTTATCGAATATTTAAATATTCTTTTTATAGCCATTAAATGTGATTCTTTAGGACATGATTGAAATCTAGAACACATGCAAATACTGAATAGAATACTGGGTCTAGAAACAGTTAAATATAACAAAGATCTTATTATGCTTCTGTATAGTTTTTGTTCAACAAATTTACCTTTTTCATTCATGTTAATCTTGATTGTTGAACTCATTGGTGTGTTGCTCCCTTGCTAGTCTGCAATCCAAATTTCTTTAACATTTCTTTAAACTACTTGGATTGATTTGCATATGACTTTTAATCTAGTCACATGTGCATATGATTCTTCAAAATCAATTCCTTCTTCGTAGGAATAACCTTTGGCTACTAGTCTAGCTTTATTTTTTATTACAAGTCTAGCTTTATTTCTTATTATAAGTCCACTTTCATCTAATTTGTTTCTAAATACTCATTTGGTACCAATAATAGTGCAATCTTTGGGTTTAGGAACTAAACGTCATACATTGTTTCTTTCTAATTGATTTAGCTCTTCTTGCATTGCAGTAATCCAATTTTCATCATTAAGAGCTTGATTAATAATTATTGGTTCAATTTTGTACACAAAAGCATATTGTCCACAAATATTGTGTTTTGACCTTCTAGTCTTCACTCCTTCATAGATATTGTTAATAACTTGCTCAATTGGATGGTCATTTCTGAGTTTTAAATCAATTGGATGTTTGTAAGAATTGTTACCTTCACTTACCCTTTCCTCCGTAGAATTTTCTTGTTTAGGCTCGGTTTCTTGTTGCTCATGTTAATCTTTCTTTGATGTATCATCTGCATCACTTAGATCATCCTCCTTCCTTGGAGTTTAGTTAAATTCATCAAAAACAATATGTATTGATTCTTTATTTCTTTTGTTCAAAATTTTATATGTTTTGCTATTTGATGAATAACCAAGGAATATTGTCTCGTCACTTTTAGCGTCTAATTTACCTAAATTAGTTTTTCCGTTATTTAACACATATCAAGTACATCCAAAAGTATAGAAATATGATATGTTTGATTTTCTGCCTTTCCAAAGTTCATATGGGGTCTTTTTCAATATTGCTCTAATGGTAACCCGGTTTAATACATGACAAGCTGTACTTACAGCTTCACTCCAAAATTTTTTGGATAATTTACTCTCATTTAGCATAGTTCTAGTCATTTCTTATATTGTCCAGTTTTTTCTTTCAACAACTCCATTTTGTTGAAGAGTTCTTGGTGCAGAAAATGTTTGGTGAATTCCTTTTTCATTGCAAAATTTTATGAATCGTTTATTTTTAAATTCACCACTATGATCACTTCTAATAGAAATAATTGTACTCTATTTTTCATTTTGCACCAAATTTGAAAACGTAACAAATATAGAAAATGCTTCATCTTTACTAGCTAAGAGTATAATCCGAATAAATCTTGAAAAATCATCAATAATCACAAATACATACTGTTTTCCACCAAGAGTTAAAATATCTGATGGCCCATAAAGATCTATATACAATAATTCAAATAGCCTAGTCATTGAAATTTCCTTTTTGTGGAAAATGTCATTTTGGGTTGGTTGGATAATTGACAAGCCTTACAAATCTTGTCCTTGTCGTATTTAAGCTTTGGTAACCCTTGTACTAGACTCTCTTTCCATAATGTTTTAATATTTGACATATTTATATGTCCAAGTCTTGTATATCATATCCACAGATCACTTTCTATGGCTATTAGACATTTTTCCTCAAGTTCATCTAGGCAAACCGAATATACATTTTCATGTCTTTTGCTACTGAATAGTATGTGATCATCATCAAATACATTGCAGATAGAGGATTCAAATACGGCTTTATAACCTTTATCACATAATTTACTAATACTCATTAAGTTGTGTTTGAGTCCTTCAACAAATAGTACGTCCTCAATGTATGCATTTGAAATTCCATAAATATTTCTTTTACCTTTGATTTTACCTTTTTCATTATTTCCAAAAGCAACTGTTCCTTCGTTGCACCGATTGATTTTATGGAACAGTCCTTTTTCTCCGGTCATGTGTCTTGATCAGCCACATCCATAAACCATATGTTACTGGTCTTAGCTCTAAGACAAACCTACAATAATAAAGTCAAGTACGGCTCATCCTTTTGGTAACCATTTTATGGGTCCATTTAGGTTAGTTATCCATTGGAATCTACGTTGATCTACTTTTGAAGGCATAAATCAAACGCTCTTGGGCATCCAAACCAATTTTGGACCAAGGTTTTGTAATTTTCTCATTTTGCATTGATATATCTTATGTCCTATCTTGTTACAAAAAGTACAAGCTCCTGGGAGTCTAGGAGTGGGAAGTCATTTGGTAGTTGGTTCCCCAGTTAGTCTTTTGATCCAAACCACATGATTTATCTTAGGTTTGGATTTTGCTTTGTTTCTATAAGTCCTTGGAGCATTAGATTTGCTATTTTCACCCTGCTCAAATGTGGTATACCCAAGTCCTTTCTTACAATTTTGGGTGGTCATTTTCAAAAATATTTTGGACACTTTTTCTAGGATTAGAAAACTTAGCAAGCGATTCATTTAATAATTCATTTTTCTTTTTGAGTTTTTCTAACTCATTTATCAATGTATTTTTTTCGCTTATCAAATGATCAACTTTTTCTGCAAGCTTTCCGTTCACAATAGTTACTGTGTTAAATTATCTTTCTTTATTGTGAACTTATTTCCTAATTTCTTTATTTCCTCATATAATGAATCATAATCTTGTTAAAGTTTTTCTAATTCAGCACATTTGAGACAGTCAATTGTAGAAGAAAAAATAAAAAAAGAGTTTTGTTTGGAGGTTACCTCTTGACTACTTGTGCAATTTGTTGAAGTACTTTGATCTTCCAAAATTTCCATCGCTACAAGACATATGTTGAAATTTTTCAAATTTTTCATGCAACAAATCCTTGCACAATTTGCCTCATTTTCTTCACTTGAGGAACTGCATATTGTGGATACTTCCTCATTTACATACATGTCTCTTCCTTTGATCCTTTGAAATCTTTTGTTATCGCCTTAATCTTTCTTTTCTCTCCACTCCTTTGCTTTGGTTTCCTCAGGCGTTGAGCATTGGGTTTGCATATGCCCCATACCATCACACCGAAAACATTTTGTTGCATCTATCTTTTTCTCCTTAAAATTTCTTTCTTTAAAATTTTTGAAATTCCTTCATTTTCTTATAAATTTTCTAAATCATTTTGTAAGTAAGGTAATTTCCTCATCATCTTTTTGTGATGATGAGGTGGAGTCGTCCGAATCTTGTGCGGCTTTCAAGGCGATGGCTCTCTTACCCTTATGTTGCTACTCATTTCTCCTTTTTATCAACTCGTGTGATATGAGTGAGCTTATAAGATTTTCTAGTCATAGTGTATTGAGGTCTTTTGCTTCCTCAATAGCTGTAATCCTTGGAGTCCATGATTCGGGTAGCGCCCTTAGAATTTTTATTATCTGCTCAAATTCAGAAATTACTTTTCTTAGACCTTTCAAAGCATTAGTAATTTTAGAAAATCTAGCAAATATTTCAGAGATATTTTCTGTCTCTAACATTTTGAAACTTTTTAATTCTCCAATTTAAATATTTCTTCTTGTCCCTTGGACTTAAAAAGTTCCCTCATTAATGGATGCCAATGTATGTCATATTTCTTTGGCGATTTGACAAGATGACACTCTATCATATTCGGATATCGTTAACGCACAAAAGAGGGAGTTCATGGCTTTCACTTTGCTTTTAACAACTCTTACTTCCTCCTTGGACCATGTGGAGGCTCTTTCATTGGTAGGCAATACAACGCCATCTTGGATAGCAATCTAAGAATCAATGTCCGTAGCCATGATCAATTGTTTCATTCTCAACTTCCAATAACCGAAGTTAGTCCCATCAAATAGAACCAAAAGCAGGGGTGAAATTTGATTAGGATGTCATTTCAAAAGATCTCTTTGGTTTAAACTCAAAGACCTACTCTGATACCACTTGTTGGTCCCGAGTTTATGGCAATTACCTAAGAGGAGAAGGGTGAATTGGGTATTTAAAATTTTTCACTTAAATAAAAAATTTACCCCAGTTTAGTTCAGTCCCCTTAATGAAACTAATGAAAAGTACGATGAGTAATTAAGATAATCAAAACAGAAATATTGATCATAGCAATGGGCAAGATTTTATAGTGCTTCGAGCAACCTTCGCTACTCCACTCTTCCAAGCTCACACCCCTTGTGACTTGGGTTCCACTATGTATTTCATAAATATAAATAGAGCTTTTGCTCTCTTCTAGATTCTAGCTCTATGGGGCATAAACAACTCATGACACAAGTAGGTGACGAGTACCACTCCAGTCACACCACTACTTTGCTACCGCTTGGTTTGAAACACTAATATCAAACTAAGTTTCAAAACTAAATAACAAATTGTAAAAAGAAAAGAGATCTACACTTTACAGATTGTGTAGGCAAGTTACAGCACGTGGAAGAACTCGTAAAAGAGACAATTTGATCAGCATTGGAGCACGCAGCAAATTTGAGCTCGTTTTTCCTTCAAAACTTGTATAGATCACTCAAAGCTAGGAGAAAATGAAATTTAGATCTTAGTATCTTCTTTTTCTTTTTTTCACGTTCATTTGAATGTTTATTTATAATTGTGGAAGAAATTTGAACGTTTGAGGGTTGGTGGCACGTATTTAATACACCAACATTCAAAATTTTTTTACCGTTGCGACTCAAGTTACAAGTGGACTCGACTTCAAGTGTGACTTCACCCAAGTCGCAGACTGAAGTAGACTTCGGCTGCGACTTCGATTTTAAACAAACTACTCAAGTTCCTCCTCAAGTCGACTTGGACTTGAACTTGACCCAAGTCGTAGGTGGAGTCGACTTCGTATGCAACTTCGGTTTTCAACAATGTTTCAAGTCCCTACTTCAGGTCGACTTGGACTTAGACTTGGACTCGACCCAAGTCGCAGGTGGAGTTAACTTTGTGTGTGACTTCACTTTCTATACTTGCTTGATGAACTTGAAATCCTTGGATGTGACCTTGGTCGCTTGATATTCTTCATATTAATTGTTCTTCCACTGATTTCTTTTACTTGTAGCTCAGTATGATCATTTTTCTTGAAATCTTTTAACTTCATGTCTTGAAGTTGGAATGCTTGATTCATGGATCTTATAGAATTGTCCAAATGAATATCCCTTGATTTGTTCATGTAATTCTGCTTGTCTTGGACTTGATTTATTTTCATTTCTGTCCAAGTCGTATGTTCGGGTTGATTTGGGTTCCAACTTCATTCAATTTGTATGTGGAGTCGACTTGGGTATGCGACTTCGCTTTTTAAATTCTCAAATTTAGTGCTGGCAGTTCTGAGTTCTTGAAATCAATACTAGAATCGACTTGGGTCTGCGACTTTACTCAAGTCGCATGCGAAGATGACTTCGAGTGCGACTTCATTAGCTCTTGCTCCTCATTTTCAGGGTTGACTATAAAATCACATTTGAAGTTGATGTTAGAGTCGACTTGACCAAGTCGATACCTGAGTCGACTTAGGAATTGACTTGACTTGTTAGTCTTCATATTTTTCATTTTTATATCCTTTAATCATTTCACAAAACATGTTAATAGCCAAAACTTACTCAAATTAAATTATTTAATCATCAAAACTTAGATTTTTCTATTTTGCCATTGATTCCAACAATATGGACATGTGAATGTGGTCTTTTATTAGTCCTCCGATGCTATCATAATCTGGTGGTAACCTGAATAACCATCTAGAAAGCAATAGAATTCTCGTCCCGCTAACCTATTCAGCATGTGATCAATGAATGAGAGCAAAAAATGATCCTTTCAGGTGGCTTTGTTTAGCTTGCGGTAATCCATGCAAACTCGCCAACCAATAAAGAAGACGATCGTCATACCACCTTTCTTCGTAACCCAAGAGCTGTCGGAGATCGGGTATATAACACCTGCATCTAGCCATTTGATGATCTCCTTTTTTACCATTTCTTTCATGATTGTGTTTAACTTTCTCTACGCTTCGATAGACGGCATGAAGTTCTCCTCTACTTGAATTTTATGCATACAAAAGAACGGGTTGATGCCTCTAATGTCGGCAATGGTCCATCCTATGGCCTTTTGTGATTTTTGAGCACTCTCAGCAGTTTTTCTTCCTACACTAGATCCAATGCAAAAGAAATAATAACTAAGAGTGAGGATTCCACTCCCAAGTAAGCATATCTGAGGTGCTTTGGCAGGGGTTTCAACTCCAGAACAGGCGTCTCTTCGATCGACGGCTTCAACTGTTTAAAAGATTCTAGTTTGAGCACCTACGATTTGAATTTCTGCAGGTGTCATGAAAAAGTTGAAGTTTGATACAGGTAGTGTATCATTTCTGCCAAATCATCATCAGATTCACTGATTTCTCCTACCAGCGATGCCTCTAGGATGTCTTTGAAAACCAAGGCTTGGAATTCAGCCTAAACTGCCGAATTCACCATGTCGATCATTAGACATTTATCTAAATTGTTTGATAGCTACATCGCTTTGAACACGCTAAAAGTAACATGTTCGTTTTGAACCCACATGGTTAACTCTCCAACCTATACATCAATGATAGTTTTGCCTATCGCAAGGAAAGGCCAACCTAGAATGTTGGCACATCCCGGTCTTCTTTATAATTTGGGATAATGAAATCAGCAAGAAAGATGAACTTGTCCATCTTGACAAGAACATCCTCAATGATGACCTCCGGATATGTCATGGATCGATCCGCCAGCTGCATCATTACTGTCATAGGTCGAGCTTCCCCAATGCTCAATTTTCTAAAAATTGACTTGGGCATGAGATTAATGCTAGCTCCCAAGTCACATAGAGCTCTCCCAAAGTATTGATTTTTGATTGCGCACAGGATAGAGAAACTCCCTAGATCATTGAGCTTAGGAGGTAGCTTCTTTTGTACCATAGCACTAGTTTTCTCTGTTAACGTCATCGTTTCAAATTCCGTCTACTGCCTTTTCTTTGACAGAACGTCTTTCATGAATTTAGCATAACTCAACATTTGTTCCAAGGCTTCGATGAGAGGTATGTTGATATGTAGCTACTTTAGTACCTCTAAAAACTTCTTAAAGTAGTCATCCTCTTTGTTCTTTGCAAATCTCTGAGGAAATGGAGGAGGCGACCTTTGATTTGTTGCAATTTCAGCATCCGGTTGCTTCTGAGTAATATCTGGTTCCTCTGTCTCCTATGACTGCTGAATTAGAGGACTAGTGGGTTTGGTTACCGCTTCTGGTGGAATTGCGTCAGGTAACTACTTTCCACTACGCAATGTAACTGCTTGCACCTACCCATTGCCTTTTTCTTTTGGATTTTGCTCTGTATTGCTTGGCAGTACACCTTGAGGTTAGTTGCTTAGAGTTGAGGCCAATTGGCCTATCTGTGCTTTCAAGTTCTTGTTTGTCGTGATCTAGGATTGCATGAGTTACATAAATAAATTTTCCATATCAGATTTCTTCTCTTCTCGCGGTAGTGGATTGAATTGAACTAGTCTTGCTAGTTATTGCTGCGAGAGCTATGAGAATCCCGGCAGCTGATTCGGCCTTATTTGGTTATTCCATGAGAAATTGGGATGATTTCTCCAGCCTGGGTTGTAGTTGTTTGCATATAGATTTACTGGATTTCTCTAGAAATTTCTCACGTAATTAATGGACTCCGGAATGGAGGCACATTGATCACTTGGATGACCGAATTCTCCACACCACGCGCAAATATCTACTGCTGACGACTGCTATGGTGTAGGCGCCCTTACTGCATTAACATTGGCAGGCCTAGATAGATTCTGAATCTTCCTGGATAGAGCGTCTATGTGGGCCTTTATAGATGAAACCACATCCAATTGGAGTAGACTCCCACTTTAGCTTCTGTCAGATGGAAGTTGATAGGTGTTGGCCACCATTTTTTCAAGTAAAGCGTATGATTCTCGGTAGCTTTTTCTCAGTAGGGAACCATTGATTTAGATTTGAACCCATTGTAGAAATTTAGATTTGAACCCACAACTGAATTCCATGATGCAGGCACTTCTAGAGCCGGTCTTTGAAATGATCCCACGCCTCTGATAGAGTCTCCTCTCTGTGTTGTTTAAATGAGACTATGTCCATCCTCAGCTTGGCTAACTTGACAGGCGAGAAATATTTCTCTTAGAATTTTTTATCCAAGTCATTCCATGTATTGATAGAGTTCAGGGGCAAAGAATCCAGCCATTCCGAAGCTCTATCCCTCAATGAAAATGGAAAGGTCCATAACCACATTGCCTCGCCAGAGACTCCATTCTGTTTGAACATATTCATGATCTGCAGGAAATTCTGTAGATGGCGATATGGATGTTTAGAAGACAATTCTCCAACTGCCCAATGGACTGGAGCATTTGGAAAATCTTCGGTTTGATCTCGAAGTTGTTGGTGTCAATAGGAGGAGATGTGATGCTAGTTTGAACTACATTCTGTCCCAGTGCAATGAGATCCCAAATGAGTTGGTGCAAATCGTCTTGTGGTGGATGAATTGCAACCTCAACCCTTTCGTTTCCCTGTTGGTTTACATGAATGTTCTCATCCTGATTCCCATGCGCTCCATGGTATGCTATTGACTCCTAGATTCCTTGCTCTTGCGATGCCTTCTCAGATAAGTTCTTTCGGGTTCTGGATCAAAAGGAATAATGACCTCCTTGTCGGCTTTACCTCGGCGCATGCAAACACAATTGTCCCTGCAAAAATCAATTCAATTGAAATAGCTAGAAATTTTCTAAACTAAAAGGAATGATGAAAATGAACTATATCTACAGAGTTATACAAGAAAGCAATAAAACTAACAATAATTAGTTAAACCAACTCTCTAGCAACGACGCCAAAAAATTTGACGAGTTGTGTATATGCCAATTAAATTACTCGCTTTTAAAGCAAGTATACGTGTCGAATCAAGTAATAAAGAGTTAGTAGAGTATCGTTCCCACGAGGACTTTGTTTAACTGAAATTATTAATCAGTTTAATTGCTTTCGTGAGTAGAAAATTCTAGGATTTGAATTGAAAACTAAAACTATCAAATGCAGAAAGAAAATATAAAAGAGTTCACAGAACAACTGGAATACTAGAAACGAGTTTATCAATTGGGGATGGCAGATGGATAGTTCGGAATCCTCGAATCTAAACTATATTGCATTGGTTCTTTTTCATTAGATTGTGCAGGAATTTACTCGTCCAAGTTTGATAATCTTCATATATGCTTTCCAATGCATATAAAGCTAATTACGCCCTATTCAATTGTTATGTTCTCATGCCATTAAATAAAGAGGAATTGATAAGTTCATAACTTGTTCGTTGACAACATAAAATTTAACGGTATATTCCTACCAGTTAAACAACTCCCCTTAACGAAGAGGAAACCTATGTCCTACACATGGATCCAGCAAAGATTTTTCTTTTTCAAGGATTAATCATGCAATTAAATCATCTTACAAGGTAGCTAATCTTGTAAAAAGTATTAAACCATATATATGTAAGGTAAATCACACACAATTATATAGAAAATCAAATATTCATTCCTGAATCTCCAAGAACTAATACAATATAGTTAGATATCAATTCGTCCTAACTATCCATCGAAACGAAGTTTAGTTCATAGATATGATATAAAAATATTTTACATCCATATTGTAAGTATCCGGAAAAGCAAAGAAAGAAAAATAGAAAGATGAAGAGAAAATTGGTTTTCCGGTGGTTTCCACCAATGAGGTTGAATCTCCTCTTCAATCCGGGCTTAGATTGAGTTCATTCCTTCTCTCGGTGTCTATTTCGCCTTTGGCTCTTCTCTTTTGCGCGCGAATCCCTAGGTTTCTATTTATAATATCTGATTTGTGTAGCACACGTACAGATGCGTAGTGACACTTAGGCACCACCCTCTGACGCCTAAGCACCAACTCTCTGTGTGCTGGGTAACTTAGAAACCTTTTTAGATGCCTTAGGAATTCATGCCTTGGTGCCTAGGCGCCCACCCTCTAGATGTTTTGTGACTCGAAAACTCTTTTGGAACACCTGTATGATCATGCCATGGTGCCCAGGTGCCAATTCCCTGGAAGCTTTTATCCTAAAAACTCTTCTAGGTGTGTTTACAATGTTAATGACGTGGCGCATAGGCGTCAACTCCCTAGAAGCAATTTATTGTTAGATGTGATGGAGATTCTGGCTAATGCACGTAGGGTGGCACCTAGGCGCCATCCTCATGCTCCTTTACTCGACTTTGTTCTACATTCCACTCACCCCATGCCTGTAAATTGTTTTTCCTTCCTGCAAAAACTAAATGAACTAAAAATGTCTAATTTTCACTAAAAATGCATAAAAAATATATAATGCTCCTAAAATGTAAAGCAAATGAAAATTAAGCTAAATAGATGCAAACTAAGCCTAATCCCTTGGACTAACACACAAAAATAGTCTGAAATGGGTCATGATAACTCACATTTTTACGAGTTATCAACTCTCATCTCCTCCCTCCCTCTTCTCTCTCCCCCTCTTTGTCTCTTGCTCATCTGCTCTGCTTTCGTCTATTTCTTCTTCTTCCCCTCCTTTCTCTTCCTTTAAACATAGTCAAAAGTAGGGTAGGAAGAAGAGACAAAGCATGCTGTAACTTGAGTTTTGTAAACTAGTTTTATTTTTAAACATTTACAAAACATTTTTTCTGATCAAAATAGAACAAATATAGTAACAGCTTTCTAACATATGTTAAACATTGATGAATTGTCATCAACACCATTTTTGTTCAAAAAAAGTTAATTGAAAAAATAATTCTTAACATGCCATGGTAAATAGCATCTTTAAGTCATTGTCCAGATGGCGAGGACCAATGCGTGAGAGACAGAAGACAATGAACAACATCATGAGAGGGAGAGGAAAGTCGTAAGAGAGGGAAGGGAGAGAAAGTTTGCAGGTAGGGTGGCAAAATCAAAGAACATATTCTACAAGGGCCTGCCAAGATTTTTCTGTAGCATTAATTGTTGCACTATAAATTCTAAGGGTTTGTTTGGTAACGAGTAAAACTTGTTAAGTTAAAACTTTTCACTCTCCACAACTACCCTATTTTTTAATCATTTCTTCACATTTTTCTATACAACTATCCTACTTTTCAATCATTTCTACACAACTACCCACACAACTAACCTATCTATTTTAACTTTATCATATTACTCTTTATCATTACCCCTATTATATCACATCATTTGACAATTTTTGTTCTCTATAACTTTTCATTAAAAGTTTTATCCATTCTCAAACACACCCTAAATTTAAAAATGATTGAATGACTCTTATTTAACCAGTGAAATGCAACAGGATCCAATGGTTGGCAAGAGCGATAAAAAACAATCGTTGTCTCCAACTGGTTGAAGAAGATCAAAATTCTTATAACCCAAACAACCAAGCAGGCTAAAAGTAGCCTCGACCAATATATCGGCGTGTGGCCCAGATCAAAGTCTAGACAATAGCACCAATAATAGCCAGCATCCAGCATGCCACGTGGCACGATTATAACTATCTGTTAAGATGGTGATAGGTTTTGTGATCTTGATATCGAATTTTAGGAATAAAAATAGGACGAAAATCATTTTATAATGATGAAGATAGAAAATTCATGCAAAATCAATAAAGTTAGACTTTTGAATTCCTCAAACAAGTGTTAAATTCACCAAGTTATTCTCTCTTGAAGAACTAAGAAAACTATGAAATTCAATTTTATTGAAAAGAAAAATCCCACAAATAAAAGAATTATGAGGCTATTAACTCTTTTGCGATAAGTGAATTTAGATCTGCAATAAGTTATAACTTCTCAAAGAAGTTCTAAAACAAAATTAGAACACATAAACCTATCACAAAAAAATAGAATGAATGAGTGCAAGAGGCGGACTACCCGTATTGAATATAGGTCATATGGAAACCTAAGTATGAAAGTGAAATCATCAACCTTAAGCATGAGGTCACACAAACATATAGGCATGACGAACATATTATATCTATGGAAAAATTTAGCTAGACCTTTTCACACGTATAAGAAAAGGTAAGGAAAAGGTCAACGTAGAAAACTAGAACCCTAACAAGGCAAGCAAGTTTAACATTTTCAAAATAATTGTTTTTATGAATTATATTTTTTTTGACAGAATGAATTATATTTTGAGTATGTGCTTTTGGACTGATAATACTCGAATGACTATTTTATTAAAATGAATACTCTTGTTCGCAACATGCTTTGTATAATTTCCAGAAAGTAATATGCTATAATTTTTTTATGGGAAATATTCTATAAACTGATATGCTTTACAATGCTAGTATTTGATATGTGTATTCCATAATGCATAATCTGAAGGTCACAACTAGAGATATAAGTGGATAGATAATCCTCCTCTAATGTAGCCGCCTTCTAAGAAGAAAAAAGTTTGGATAGCGGATGCCAAGGCAAGTCATGAATGTATGTTATGCATTGACCATAAGCATGTGGTTTACAAACATAGGTTAAAAGTAATTATTGAGAATTTTCATATTTTCTTATTGAGTTGTTGAACTTACGTTTTATTTTAAAACCTGAATAAACAAACTAAGGTGAAAACAGATACCCAGAACCCTCCAAAGCAAGAAGAATGTGATTTCCCAGTTTACTAAGTTTTGATTTTATGGTGCTCCAAATCGAGCGTCATATCCTGGGCCTTACTTCAGGACCATTATTGATTGGTAAACGTGATCAGAATTGTTGCTCTGTCACACGACGAGATTTATTGAATATTTATCCACTTGTATTTCATTTATAGGAGTTAGTATCCTCATTTATGTTCCATTTTTCATCATGTCGCCTATCTAGGCCATTATGAAATCCTGAAGTACCCATGTTATATCATAGAAACCATATTCATTCATATCATGACAAACATACACCCAATATTTGACCATAAAATTTTTTCATCAATACATTATACCTCATAGTATAATTCACATCAACTCATCATCAACAGGCATATAAACCGTCATACATCCATTTATAAATGTTATCATACACAGGCATACATAAACTTGTCATTCTTCATCAATGAACCTGTGCTCCTTTGCTATGTCCTCGCTTTCACTCGTCTTAGGGTTTAGAAAATAAAACGTGAGTCGAAACTCAATAAGGAAACTATATAGTTTTCAGGCAATTCATTTTGCAGACAAAATTTTTTCTTTAAATAACATCTTTGGAAAGTAACATTATACCCACTGGTGGGTATATCATAAAAATATGAACATTATACCCATCATGGGTACATCATGAATAATGCAATACATTATAAAAAAACATGAACATCATAGGATAGAAGCTAGCTAGGCGACCATCTGTCCCCGTCTTCTCCCATCTCAGGGAGGGTGCCGCTGGCCTTTAGCCTATCTTAGCAACTTGGTCACCCTAAAGGAGGACAATCGGTCCACTTATACCTTTGAGGTGAACCTAATGCTTTGTGCACATGAACATAACATAAACATGATCTTTAGCATACTACCATGATTTTTTCATAAACATCATATGAACCATCAATTGGCTCAACACATTTAATAAATCATTAATAAATCATTTTGCATAATTAAACAATATTTCAATAATATTTTGATATAAGGAATGGTCCTCCTTAAACAAACTTTAAAAATGATTTAAACAACCATTTCCTAAATAATTCAAAGCATTTAGAATAACATTGGCAAACATTTTATTATAATTTAAGAAATCAAAATTCCTTTAGAAAATTATTTACTTACATGCTTTACATTGGCTTTCCGAATCAACTTTCTCTTTGCTTTTTCCTATACACATAAGAATGATATTGCATTCATGTAATCTTCATATGCTTGCATACAACTTAGTTTTCCAACCCTCATATCATTATCATACATGACCTACTTGAATTTCAAGTTTGATATTCATATATAGCACGTACTTGTGCATCATATCAACCATTCATTTCATACCACTTTCAATACCTTTACGTGGGGTAAACTTTCATGCATATAATAAGTATTCATTAAATTATTATATGGATGTTCATTACCTCTCATTCATCATTTTTCACATATTTTTTACATTTCATATATCGGTGCTCATTTTAGGCACATATTTGACATCTTAGACATCATATATTAATCTCAAATTTTGAGATTATAATTTATTATCAAAACAGCACTTTAATCATGCATTTCATTAAATTTTCATGCACTTTTGCATTTTAGCAAATCACATAAGTCATTTTTTATTTAACCATACATACCCTTTCTATGTGCACCCATCTTACTACACATACGTTATGTGTTTTCTTAATCTTTTTCAAAACAGAAACTTGCCTTCTAATTTAGCATGATTAAACTAATTAATTAGCACATAATTTAGAATATATTTATAGAATTTTAATCCAATAATCATAGGGTTCCAAAATAGCAACTTTTCATGCATGTTAGATTACCCTTTTGGCACCCTTGGACGTCCATACATAAAACCATAAAAAATCAGATTTATGAAAATTCCTTCCACCCCATGTTGAACGTCTCATGTACCCTAGATTTAGGGTATTTTACCCTTTAATTCACCCATAAATTAGTTGGGTTAATTCATGTATCATAATCATATCAAAATGTGAAAATTCATCCATATCATTAACCATTGGTTTAATCCTTTCTAGGGTTTATAACTTATACCTGAATCAACATATGGAAACCATGAAATCATGAATCATAATTCAATGATGGCATATAATTAAAACAGCAACTTAATTAAGGAATTTAGAAAAAATCCAGCTAGGTTTATGAACCATAATCAACCCTAGCACCAATCTTAACTTCTTCAAACCCTTAAATTCATCCCTTTCATTCAATCTTCATTCAATACCTTAATTAAGGGCATCACAAATCATCCTTTAAGAGTTCATTATGGATCAAATTCGTGACCTATAAATGGAGGTAAGAAACTTGGAATTAAATAAACCAAAACTTAATTCATACTTATTTGGATTTAGGAACCTTTGGCTTAAGGCTTTCCTAACTTGGTTTCCTTCCTTTTTCCTCCTCTTTTTCCTTCTCTTTTTTTTTTCTTTCTTTCTTCCTTGCTTGGACTGCTTGGGACGTCCCTAGTTGCTGACCTTGGAGGATTTTTTCCTCCTCTTTCTCACTTGCCTAAATAGACGTCCCATGTGCTCACCCCTTTCTTATATTTCTGATTTTTTGGGGCCCACTTTGCCACCTCATATGTAGGGTAATTTATGGCCCACTTATCCTTTGATGTATTGGCACAATATTACCTTAGTAAAATACATAATTACCATATTTTAAAATCATCAAAATCAGCTCATTTAAAGCATATCTTACTGTCCACTTGGAAACGTCCCATGTAGCTTCCCTTTTTGGCATTTTATGCCATAAAAATCTACCTTAATTTAATGTTATTCACTTACCCTAACTATGTAGGTCATTTAGATGTATCTTTGGCATTTTTGAAAAATCAAAAATCCATGCATATCCACCCTTGGACGTTCATGCCACCACTTCAAGCCTCTTTGAGGCTACTTAGCTTAGCCTTTATCCATGCATTAATCATTTGGATTTACCATGGATTTTAGGATTTAAATTAAATCACAAATTGAGCCCAAAATCACCTCCTTTGGACACCTCTTTTAAGACACTAGTTTTTCCATTAATGCCATATCACTTTCTGTGATCCAAAGTCAAAGCTTTTTTTCTTTTGTGATTAGACATTTTTTCATGATAATTAACTTAATCAAATCCTTCCATAACATTAGTCATATCGTTTTATCCATTCATGTCAAATTTATCTCAAAATTACCTTTCTATCTCAAGTTAAAGCCATTTGAGTTTAACTTTTGAATTTGGATGAAAATAAATAATTATCATCCTAATCTCATCATAATTTTTATAATTCAATCTATCCATAAGATTAGGCACAAAATAATATGCTTACCTTTCAAATTTCATCTCAATCCACCTTATAGGCGTCAAGTTATGAATTTTTTAACATTTATCACTTTTATTCCATAATTATCATCATAATCTCCACTAATTAACTCATGATAAATGAAATAATTATTCTTAGCACATTCACATTTTCCAATCCTCATTATGCCGCTTTAATCATATTGACCCACATTGGGCTATGGCGATTAATTTAATCTTCATTCTAAATCATTAGCCCTAATTTCGATTAATCTTCAAATCATTAAAATCATTCATAAATCAATGAAATAATATATAAATCATATTTGTATATCAAATGCACATGTGTGGTTCCTATTTTGGTCTGGGTATCACAGATTTTCTTATGTGAATATGTTAGATATGTGTAATGCATATTTTCCTAATCACATGTATGGACAAATATATATGAATCTTACTTCTATCTAATCACATTATGCAAAAGAAATTTCATATAACCTTATTTATTTTTCACCTTAAAAATGAATGGAAGTCTACATGAAAATTAATTCATCCATTATATTTTGCATCATTTGTTTGTTGTAGGACCAAATTCATCTAAATAAAGATATAAATGAATTATATTTTCTTAAAAATTAAATATTTATGTGTAAATTATGAAAAATTATTTAGATTCAGTTACACATGCATTAGAATATAATGATCATTTATACAATCATTTACCTGTAGAATAATGATATTTTAGAAGATTTAAAAGTTGAAAATATAACTTTAAAATTGATATTTAATATCAATTTATTTTATTACATTGATTTAATACATTTTTAGATGGTCATCCACAGTGATACTAGGTAAATGTTGGAGCTTTCAGTACAACATAAATGATGTTAATTAAAATTAATTGAGTGAATTTCACATTAGTCATTAAGGTGAAAATAAATGAAATTACACAAAAGTGAAGTTTCACATAACACAATATTTATTTGCTGGAATTAATTATTATCGAGTAAAAAGGTTCACATAAGAAATATAGTATAGTTAACAGTTAAGTCAAGATTAGGAGTACTAAGTTCTTAAGACCGATATGAAAATAAGAAATTGCAAGAAAAATAATTTTCGACCGACTTTCAAGGTTAAGAACATTCATAAGTTTTCGGTTGCCTTTTCTAGAGCAATTCTTACTTTGTCTTCTTCTCGAATATATTTCTCAAACCTATTAATTAAATATGTTATTAAAGCATTTTCATTTTCATCCCTTTGTTTTAATGTTTCTATTTTGGCAGCTACTCTTTTCTTCTCTTGTCTGATAAAGTTTAAAGGCCTTTAAAATTTTTAATTGTTGATTCATCCTAAGAGATAATAAAGTTGATCTTCGATAAGTTTAATACCATATTGAGTTATTCTTAAAGTTGTTAATGCTTCTATATGAACTAAGTAATTGTGAAGTTGTATATCAGTATTGTATCTATTGATAAATCTTACCAGAATTTCTTTGTCGTATTTTAATTCTTTAAGTTTGTGACTTAATTCCCTAACTTGATAAGGTAAGGGCATATTAAATTTTTTGTCGGAAGATGTATAGTATTCCCATTCTAATTCTACTAGAATATTTTCTTCATTATTGATTACATGAATGATTCGTTCTAAGAATTCAGTGGCTTGAGTTTCAATATAGAATACAATGCAATTTTGAGGAATGTAATATTCATTATGCCATAACAATAGTCTAAAAATGCGATATGCTATCCATTCATCATAGGAAAACGGAATATTTGACATTAAAAGAAAACTTACATAGATGATTTACAGGAGGAAGAAGCAAACTAAGCAATCCTTGACCTAACACACTAACACTCTTAAAATACTCTCAAGGCTCGAAAACTCTTCGAATGCCTTGTACAAAGCAAGCACACCTATTTATAAATGAGAAAAGAAGCAGATTTTACAATGGTTGAAGTCTGGAGCGAACTTAAGAGGATGATCAATCTGGAGCCTTATCTGTTGGGCTATGTGTCCTAGATGTAGTGGAGTCGATCATCCCAATATGATAAGATCGAATAAAGTGGGTAGAATAGTGTCAGCGACCATTGCTTTTAGAATCTTGAATAGACTTTTGCTTTTGCTTTAATAAAAGATGATAGCTGACAAGAATAATTTAGTCAAAGAGATAAGGATGTCGACGAGATATACATTTGATCTTCATCCACTTGACTGGAAAATAAAAATTCAAATGCCTTCAATCTCTGCTCCTTTTCTGAAAGAATGGGGAAATACTTTTTGATCATTTTTAGAGCAGACTTGAATACTTCTTTCATTTCGTCGGAGTGGCCCGAAAGTTTCTCGACAGGACAGGAGCAAAGAGACTTTGCAATTAAAGTAGCCTTTTGCTCGGCACGAAGCTTTCGCCATTTATAAGTTTGAAGAATTAATTCATAATCGAACTTTGGCCACCATTTTAAATATGAGGAATAAGTAATATAAGAATTTGATTTAGATTCTAAAAAGAAAGAGAAATCCCAATAGACAATCCATGGGATAGATTCTTGGATTATAAATTCATTAAGTTTTTGAGAGTCTGCAATATTGAAGGATAAATGGGATATAAGATCATCTGGAAGAATAGATTTATCAAAACCCCAATTATCCCAAAATCTCTAGTTGAACCAAACTGGAAGATTCTGAGAAGAGTTTTCAAGGTTAAATCTGTTGGTCCCGAGTTAATGGCAATTACCCAAGAGGGGAGGGGTGAATTGGGTATTTAAAAATTTACAACTTAAACA